>JAKWIX010000064.1:0-61784 GCA_027704785.1 Solanum chmielewskii
GCATGAATGGTCGGACAACGTCAGGCGTAGCATGTCATCATGTTCTTTAGACAGCACAGGATCTAACGACGTCGAGTGTGGAATGCCCCCATAGTCCTTGGACAACACACACGACCAGACGGTATCCGGCATTGCCTGCCATCATAGCCCTTGGACAGCACACACGATCGAACGTGACTTCATTTTATTGTCCTTGTATAGGACATATGGTCATACGACATTGGGCATGGCATGAAATCATAGACCTTTGAAAGTACACATGGTTGCGATGAAGTCGCACACACGGTAAGACGACGTCTAGCGTGGCACGCCTGCGTAGCAATTTGGTAACACATTCTGTCGGACGACATCGATAATGCAATGTCATCATCGCTCTTCTACTGCACACACGTATGAATGATGTGTTCTATCCAAGGGCTATGATGGCATGTCGCGCCCGATGTCGTCCGACCATGTTTGCTGTCCAAAGGCGATGATGGCATGCCACACCGAATTTCGTTTGACCATCAGTGCTGTCAAAGGGCAATGATGTCATGCCACGCCCCACGTCTTTATACCGTGTGTGGTTTCTAAAGGGGATGATGGCATACCACGCCCGACATCGTTTATCTGTGTGGGAAGTCCAAGGGCAATAATGGCATTCCACGCCTGACATCGCCTATTTGTGTGTGAAGTCCAAGGGCGATGATGGCTTGCCATGTTTGATATCGTCCAACCATGCGTGCGGTCTAAGATCCATAATGACAAGCCACTCCCTCTGTCCTTTGACCATATGTGTTTTGCAAGCTCTATGATGGCATGCTACGCAGACATCGTCCGACTGTGTGTAGTCCAAGAGTGATGATGGCATGCCACGCCTGACGTCGTCTGACCATATGTGTTGTCCAAGGGCTACGTGGGCATGCTAAGCTTGACTTCGTTCGATCGTGTGTGCTTTCCAATAGCAATGATGGCATGGCACGACCGACGTAGTTCAACCGTGTGTGGTGTCCTAGGGCGATGATGGGATGCCACGCCAGACTTCGTTCGACAGTTTGTATTGTCCAAAAGAAACACGGACATTCCACGGTCGACGTGGTCCAACCGTGTGTACAGTCTAAGGGCCATGATGGAATGCGGCGCCTGACGTCATCCGACCATGTGTGCTGTCCAAGGGCAATAATGGCAACCACACCCTATGTCATCCGACCGTATGTGTTTTAGAAAGGCTATTATGGCATGCTTCGCCCGACGTCATCCGACTGTTTATACATTCTAAGGGCTATGATGTCACGCCATGCCTAATGTAGGTCGACCTTGTGTGCTGTCGAAGGCTACTCAGGCATTCTACGCCCGACGTTGTTCGAACATGAGTGCATTCTAGGGCAATGATGGCATTCCACGCCCAACATCTCATTCTACGCATGGCATGCCATCATCTTCTTTGGCTTGCACACACGATCGTCCAATGTCGGGCATGGAAAGCCAGAGAATACCTTTGATAACACAGATGGTTTGATGATGTCGGGCGTGGCATGCCATCATCTCCTTTGGACTTCACACACAGATGGATGATGTCGGGCGTGGCATGCCATCATCGCCTTTAGAAATCACACACGTTATGACGATGTGGGGCGTGGCATGTCATCATCGCCCTTGGACAACACACATGGTAAAACGACATTTGGCGTGGCATGCCATCATCACCTTTGGAATGCAAAAACGATCTGACAATGTTAGGTGTGGCATGGCATCATAGCCCTTGGATAACAAATACTGTTGGAAGATGTTGGGCGTGGCATTTTATCGTAGCTCTTGAACAACACACACGATTGGATGACGTCGAGCGTGGCACACCATCATAGTCGTTCGACAGCATACACAGTTGAACGATGTTGGTCTTACCATGTCATCATAGAGATTAGATAGCACACACAGTCAGTCGACTTCGGACGTGCCATGCCATAATCGCAATTTGATTGCACGTATTGATGGATGATGTTAGGCCTGGCATATCATCCTCGCCTTTGGAAATCACACACAATAAAAAGATCTTGGGTGTGGCATGCCATCATCTCCCTTGGACTACATGCACGATCATACGATGTCAGGGGTGGAATGCCAGAGTAGACCGTGGACAGCACACACAATCGGACGACGTCGGGCGTGGCATGCTATCATCGCCCTTGGACAGCACATACAATCGAACGACGTCTTGAGTAGTCTGCCATCATAGCCCTTGGAAAACACATACGGTCAGACGATGTGGAGGGTCGCTTGTCATTGTGGCCCTTGGACCGAACGCAGGGTTGGACAATGTGGGACGCGGCATGCTATCATTGCCCTAGGAATGCACACACATATGGACGATGTCGGGCGAGGCATGCCATCATCACCTTTGGAAATCACACACAAAATGACATGTTCGGTTTGGAATGCCATCATCGCCCTAGAATGTACTCATGGTCGAACGACGTCGGGCGTGAAATGCCAGAGTAGTTCTTTGACATCACCCATGGTTGAACTACAGTAGGCATGGTGTGACAGCATTGCCCATAGAATGCACACACAGGCGGATGACATCGAGCGTAGCATGCAATAATAGCCCTTCGAAAACACATACGGTCGAACGATATAGGGCGTAGTTGCCATTATGTCTTTTGGAGAGCACACATGGTAGGATGACGTCGGGCACCGCATTCCATCATGACCCTTAAACTGTACACACGATCGGACCATGTGGACCGTGGAATGCCCATGTATTAGTTGGACAACACACACTGTCGAACAAAGTCGGGCGTGGCATGCCATCATCGCCCTAGAAAACCACACACGGTTGGGCTATGTCGGGCGTGGCATGCCATCATAGAGCTTGGACAACACATATGCTAAGACGACAGACGGTGTGGCTTGCCAATATGGACCTTGGACTGAACGCATGGTCAGATGATGTCGGACATGGCATTCCATCATCGCCCTTGGACTCCACACAAAATGGACGATGTCGAGCGTGGCATGCCATAATCAACTTTAGAAATCACACTCGGTATGACGATGTTGGGTGTTGAATGCCATGATCGCCCTTAAACAGCACACATGTTTAAACGACATCCGACGTGGGATGCCATCATTGCATTTCGATAGCAAACACGGTCGGACAATGTCGGGCATGGCATTCCATCATAGCCCTTGGACAGCACACATGCTTGAAGGACATTATCTGTGGCCTGTCATCATAACACTTGTATAGCACACACAATCAGTCAACTTCGGAAGTGGCATGCATTCATCGCCCTTGGACTGCACACACAAATAAACGATGTTGGGCGTGGAATTCCATCATCGCCCTTTGATCGTACACATGGTAAGACAACATTAGGCGTGGCATGAATCATCCCCTTTAGACATAATAGACGATCGGTCGACGTCGGGCGTGGCATGCCATAGTAGCCCTTGGACAACACACACGGTTGAATGACATTAAGTTGGCATGTAATCCTAGCCCTTGGATAGCACACACGCCCAGACAACGTCGAGCATTGAATGCTATCATCACCCTTGGACTGCACAGACGAACGGATTAAGTTATGTGTGGCATGTAATCATCTCCATTGGACAATACATATAGTCGCACAAAATTAGGCGTGTCGTTTGGTCATTGCCCTATGATAATACACACGATTAGACTACGTGTAGCGTGGCATTCAATTATAACCCTTGGACAGCAGAAATGATTGGAGGACTTCAAACATGGCTTGATATCGCCCTTGGACTGCACAAATAGAAGGGCGATGTAGGGCTTGGCATTCCATCTTCGCCTTTGAAAAGCATACACGATTAGATCATGTCAGGCATGGCATGCCATCATCTCCTTTGGACTACAAACATGGTCGACCAATGTCGGGCGTGGAAATCCAGAGAATAACTTGGACAGCACACATGGTTGGATGATGTCGGGCATGGCAGGCAATCATTGCCTTTGGACTTCACACACAGATGGACGATGTCGGGCGTGGCATGCTATCATTGCTTTTAGAAATCACACACGTTATGATGATGTGGGGAATGGCATGTCATCATCTCCCTTAGACAACACACATGGTAAAATTACATCCGGTGTGGCGTGCCATCATCTCCTTTGGACAGCAAACACGGTAAGACGACGTCAGGTGTGGCATGTCATATAGCCCTTCGATAACACATACGATTAGAATACGTTGGGCGTCGCATGTCATCATAGCCCTTGAACAACACACACGGTTAGACGACGTCGAGGGTGGCACACCATCATAGCCTTGAGACAACACACACTGTTGAACGATGTTGGGCTTAGCATGTCATCATAGAGATTTGATAGCACACATAGTCAGTCGACTTCAGACGTGCCATGCCATAATCGCACTTTGATTGCACACACAAATAGATGATGTTGTGCCTTACATTTCATCCTCGCCTTTCAAAAGCACAAACAATAAGAATATCTCGAATGTGGCATGCCATCGTCTCCCTTGGACTATACACACGATCAGACGATGTCGAGAGTGGAATACCAGAGTAGACATTGGACAACACACACAACCGGACGATGTCGAGAGTGGAATACCAGAGTAGACCTTGGACAGCACACACAATCGGACGACGTCGGGCGTGGCATGCCATCATCCCATTGGACTGCACATACAGTCGGACGATGTTGGGATTAGCCTACCATCATAGCCCTTGGAAAACACATATGGTAAGGCGACATAGAGCATCGCTTGCCATTATGTCCCTTGGACCGAACACACTGTAGGGTGATGTGGGACGTGGCATGCTATCATTTCCCTTGGAATGCACACACATATGGACGATGTCGAGCGTGGCATGCCATCATTACCGTTGGAAAGCACACATAGAATGAGACGTTGGGCGTGGAATGCCATCATTGCCCTAGAATGCACTCATGTTCGAACAACGACGGGCGTAGAATGCCTGAGTAGCCTTCGACAGCACACAAGGTCGACCTACATTAGGCATGGCGTGACATCATAGCCCTTAGAATGTATAAACAGTTGGATGACATCGGGCGAAGCATGCCATAATAGCCTTTCTAAAACACATACAGTCGGACGACATAGGGTGTGGTTGCCATTATGGCCCTTGGACAGCACACATGGTGGGATGACGTCAGGCGCCGCATTCCATCATGGCCCTTAGACAGTACACACGGTTGGACCACGTCGACCGTGGAATGTCCGTGTTTCCTTTGGACAATACACACTCTCGAACGAAGTCTGGCGTGGCATCCCATAATCGCCCTAGGACACCACACACGGTTGAACTACGCCGGCCGTGGTATGCCATCATTGCTATTGGAAAGCACACACGATTGAACTAAGTCAAGCTTAGCATGCCCACGTAGCCCTTGGACAACACATATGGTCAGACGACGTCAGGCGTGGCATGCCATCACCACTCTTGGACTACACACAGTCGGACGATGTCAGGCGTAGCACGCCATCATAGAGTTTGCAAAACACATTTGGTTAGAGGACAGAGGGAGTGGCTTGTCATTATGGATCTTGAACCGCACGCATGGTTGGACGATATCAAACATGGCAAGCCATCATCGCCCTTGGAGTTCACACACAAATAGACGATATCGGGCGTGGAATGCCATTATTTCCCTTGGACTTCCCACACAGATGGACGATGTCGGGCGTGGTATGCCATCATCCCCTTTAGAAACCACACACGGTATAAAGACGTGGGGCGTGGCATGACATCATTGCCCTTTTCACAGCACTGATGGTCAAACTTAATTCGGTGTGGCATGTCATCATCGCCTTTGGACAGCAAACACGGTCGGACGACATCGGGCGCGGCATGCCATCATAGCCCTTGGACAGCACACATGGTTGAAGGACGTTGTGCGTGGCATATCATCATAGCCCTTGTTTAGCACACCCAATCGGTCGACCTCAGATGTAGCATAAGAGCATCGCCCTTGGACTGCGCACACGAATGAACGATGTCGGGCGTGGCATTCCATCATCACCCTTGGACCATAAACATGGTCAGACAACGTCAAGCGTGGCATCCCATCATCGCCATTGGACATCATAGACGGTTTGGAGACGTCGGGCCTGGCATGCCATAAAAGCCCTTCAACAACTCACATGGTTGAATGACATTAAGCTGACATGTCATCATTGCTTTTCGATGGCACACACGACCGGACAACGTCGAGCGTGGAATGCCATCGTCTCTCTTGGAGTGCACACACAGGTGAACAACGTCGTACTAGTCTTGCCATTATGGCCCTTGAACCGCATGCATAGTCGGATGATGTCGTACGTAGCATGCCATCATCACTCATGGGCTCCACACAAAAATGGACTTTGTCGGGCGTGGCATGCCATTGTCGCCTTTAGAAAGCACACATGGTATGACGATGTCGGGTTTGCCATGCCATCATCGCCCTTGGAATGCACACATGGTCGGACAACATCGGTCTTGGAATGCCAATGTAACCCTTGGTCAGCACACACGGTCGTGCGTGGCATGTAATCATAAACATTGGACAACACATAATGTCGGACAACATAGGTAATGGAATGTCAACATCTCTCTTCTACTGCACACACGTATGAACGATGTCGGGCGTGGCATTCCGTTATCGTCCTTGGACAGTTCAAATGGTCGGACAATGTTAGGTGTGGCATTTCATCATTGCCTTTTGGAAGCACACACGGTCGAATGAAGTCGGGTGTGGCATGCCATCATAGCCACTGGACAGCACACAAGGTTGAATGACGTTGAGCGTGGCATGTCATTATAGCCCTTGGATAGCACTTATAGTCGGTCGACCTCGGAGTGTGTCATGATATCATCGCCCTTTTACCGCATACACGAACAAACAAAATTTGGTGTGGCATCCCATTATCTCCCTTGGACAAGACACACGTTGAACAACGCCACGCGTGGCATGCCATTGTATCCTTTGGATAGGACACAAGATCGGACGACGTCGAATGTGGATTCCTATTTTGGTCGTTGTACAACACATACGGTCGTACAACATTGGGCATGGCATGAAATCATAGCCCATTGAAAGTACACACGGTCGCGATATAGTCAGGTGTGGCATGCCATCATGGCCCTCGGACAGCACACACGACCGGACGACGTCGAGCATGGCATTCCAGCGTAGACGTTTGGTAACACACTTTGTTGGACGAAGTCGGGTTTGGCATGCAATTATAGACCATGGACAACTCACACGGTTGAACTATGTCTTGCCTAGCATGTTATCTCGGATAATTTACAAAACCAATCGACGTATAATGTCGGTCGTGGCATGCTTTCATCGCCCTTGTACTACACAAACGAATGAAAAATGTCGTGCATTGCATGCCATCATCGCCCTTGGAAAGCACATATGGTTGGACTACGTTGGGCGTGGCATGCCATTATCGCTCTAGGACAGCACATACGGTTGAACAAAGTTAGGACGTGGCATGCCCGCGAATCCCTTGGAAAGAGAACATAGTCATACAACGTCAGGCATGGAAAGCCATCATGGTCCTTCGATAGGACACACGGTCAGACGATGTCGGGCGTGGCCCTTGAATTGCACACATGGTCAGATGACGTCGGGCATGGAGTGTCATCATCTCTCTTGGATTGCGCACACAGACGGACATGTAAGGCTTGGCATGCAATCATCACCTTTGGAAAGCACACACGGTAGATGATGTTTAGCGTGGCATACAATCCAGGCCCTTTGACAACACACACGTTCGGACAATCTCGGGCATTGAATGTTATCATCACCTTTGTTTTTCACACACGAACAGACTATGTCCGACGTGACATTCCATCATCGCCGTTGGACAACACAAATTGTCAGACGAAATCAGATGTTGCATTCCATCATTGCACTATGACAAGACAGATGATCGGACGACGTCGGGTGTGGCATGCCATCATATCCCTATGACAACAAACACAATTGGATGACATCAGGCGTACCATGACATTATATCTCTTAGAAAGCACACACGATGAAACGACGTCGGGCATGGCATACCATCATAGCCATTAGAGAGCTCACACACTCGAACGACGTGGTGCGTGGCATGCCTGCGTCGCAATTTTTACACACACACTATTAGACGATGTTGGGCGTAGCATGCAATCATAGCCCTTAGACAGCACACACGGTCAAAAGACGTCTGGTGTGGCATGTCATCATAGTCATTTGAAAACACACACGATCGAACGACGTCGGTCGTGGCATGCCATCATCGCCCTTAGATAGAACACATGGTCGGACTATGTCGAGCATGGCATGCCATCATCTCTCTTTGACAACATACACGGTCGAACAAAGTCAGGAAGTGGCAAGCTTGCGTATCCCTTGGAAAACACACAGTCAGTTGACGTAGGGGGTGGAATACAACCATGGCCCTTGGATAGGACACATTGTCGGGCGACGTCGGGCGTGGGATAACATCCTAGCCCATGGATAGCACACAAGTTTAGATGATTTCGGCAATGGCATGCCATCATCGCCCTTGGACTACACACACATATGGACCATGTCGGGTGTGTCATGCCATCATCGCCTTTGAAAAGCACACATGATCGAACGACGTCGGGCGTTCCATTCCTTCATGGCACTTGGACAGCACACACCGTTGGATGATGTCGGGCGATGAATGACATCATCCCCCTTCTCGAAAAGACTATGTCGGGCTTGGGATGTCATCATTGCCCTTGGACAACATATACATTTGGATGAAATCGGGCGTGGAATTTTATCATTGCTGTTTGACAAGACACACGGATGGATAACGTCGGGTATGGCATACCATCATAGATCTTGGACACATGATTGGATGACTTTGTGCGTGGCAGGTCATCATAGCCCTTTGAAAGCACACACATACCGACAGCGTCGTGTTTTCTATGCCATCATCGCCCTTGTATTGCACAAACACACGAACGATGTCAGGCGTGGCATGCCATCATAGCCCTTGGACAACACACATGGTCGGACGAAATCGGGTGTGGCATTCCATCATTGCCATTTGAGAAGACACACTATAAACAACGTCGGGCATGGCATACCATCATATCCCTGGACAATACACATGATTGGATGACATCAGGCGTGGCTTGACATTATATCGATTTGAAAGAACACACGATCGAATTACATGGTTCGTGGCATACCATGATGTCCATTTGACAGCATACATGGGCGGACGATGTCGAACGTGGCATGCCCGTGTAGTAGTTTGAGACACACTATTGGACGATGTTGGGCATGACATGAGATCATAGACCTTGGACAACATAGACGGTCGAACAATGTCTAGCGTGGATGTCATCATAGTCATTGTACAACACACACGGTCGAACAACGTCGGGCGTGGCATTCCATCATAGCTCTTGGACATCATACACGATTGGACCACTTTGGGCATGGCAGGTCATCAAAGCCCTTGGAAAACGCACACGGTTGGATGATATCAGGTGTGGCATCAAATTCTATCCCTTGCAAAGAACACACGGTCGGACGACATCGGGCGTGGGATACCATCATCCATTAGATAGCACACACGGGCGAACGACGTCGAGCGTGGCATGCCCGCGTAGCAGTTTGACACACTGTTGGATGATCTTGGGCGTGGAATGCAAACACGAACAGACTATGTCGGGCATAGCATGCCATTATCAACCTTGGACAACACATACAGTGAAATGAAATAGGGCATGCAATTCAATCATTGCCCTTTGACAAGACACACAATGGGATAACGTCACGAGTGTCACCTTCATAGCCCTTGGACAGCACACACAATTCGACGACTTAGGGTGTGGTAGGTCACTATAGCCCTTGGATGGCTCACACATATGGATGACGTTGGGTTTGGCATGCCATTATCACACTTGTATTGCGCTCAAACACGGACGATGTCGGGCGTGGCATGCCATCATAGAGCTTGACGAAATTGGGTGTGACATTCCATCATTGCCCTATGACAAGACACAGTGTCGGACGATGTCAAGCGTAGCATGCCATCATAACCCTTGCACAGCACAGAAGATTGGATGACTTTTGGCGTGGCTGATCACCATAGCTCTTTGACAACACACAAAGTCGGATGGTGTCGGGCGTGGCATGACACCATAGACCTTGGAAAGCACACACGGTCAAATGATTTCGGGTGTGGCATGCCATCATGGCCCTTGTACAGCACACACAATAGGAGAACTTCGAGTGTGGAAGGTCATCATAGCCCTTGAAAAGCACACATATTTTTAATGGCGTCGGGCGTGGCATGCCATAATCGCCCTTGTACTGCACACACCCACACAGACGATGTCGCGCATATTATGCCATCATAGCCCTTGGAAAACACTCACGGTCGGATGACATTGGGCATAGCTTAATTGTATGGAACTTGGAATTCACAGAGAGTCAGACATTGTGGCGTGGCAAGCCATACTAGCCCTTGGACATCTCACACGATTGGACGACGTCTGGTGTGGCATGCTATCATGGCCTTGGACTACACACGTAGTCGGACGATGTCGGATATGGCATGCTCGTGTAGCCATTGGATAACACACATTGTACGACAACGTCGGGTGTGGAATGCAATCATAGACACTAGACAGCACACATGATCGGATGATGCCAGGCGTTTCATGCAATTATTTCACTTGGACAACACAGACGGCCTGACAAAATTGATTATTGCATGCCCACGTACCCCTTAGACAACACACACGGTCGCACAACTCATTCGTGACATGTCATCAAAGCCTTTGGACAGCACACACGGTTGGACGACGTCGAACATGGCATCCTACAAACGCTATTGGCTAGCACATTCATGTCGTACGACGTCGGCCATGGCATGACATCATAGCCCTTTGAAAGTACAAATGGTCGAGATGAAGTCGTTCGTGGCATGCCATCATGGCCCCTGGACAACACACACGGTCGGACGACATCTGGTAAGGCATGCTCGCGAATACAATGGAAAGCACAGACTGTCAGGCGACGTCGGGCTTGGCATGCCATCATAGCTCTTTGACAAAACACACAGTCGAACAACATCGAGCGTGGCATGTCATCATAGCCATTGGACAAACACATAATGTAGGACGATATCGGTCGTGACATGCAATCATCGCTCTTGTACTGCACACACGAATCAAAAAATTTAGGCGTGGCACTCCATCATCGCACTTGGACAGTACACAAGGTAGGACAATGCTGGGAGTGGCATGCTATTATCACTTCTGTAAATCACACACGGTCGAACGAAGTCGACCATGACATGCTTGGGTAGCCCTTGAACAACGTACACGCTTGGATGATGTCAGGCATGGAATGGCATCATTGACCTTGATAAGCAAACCTGGTTGAATGACATTGAGTGAGGCATGTCATCATAGCCCTTGCAAAGCACACACAATCGGTCGACGTTTGGAGTGGCTCACCATCATCGCACTTGGAGTGCACACATGGTCGAATGAGTCAAGCGTAGAATGCTAGAGTAGCCCTTGGACAGCAACATGGTCGGACAACATCGGACGTGGCATTCCATCATCTCCCTTGGACTGCACACACAGATGGACGATGTCGGGCGTGGCATTTTATCATCGCCTTTGAAAGCACACACGGTAAGACGACGTCGAGCGTGGCATACCATCATCGCCCTGAGACTGCACACACGTTTGGACGATGTCGTGCGTGGAATGCCTGAGTAGTCCTTGCACAGCCCACACAATCAGACGACGTCGGGTGTGGCATGCCATCATCACCCTTGGACTGCACACGCAGATGGATGGCGTCATTCGTAGCATGCAATCATAGACATTGGAAAACACATATGGTCGGACGAGAAAGGGCGTGGCTTGCCTTAATGGCCCTTGGACCGCATGCACGGTCGGCCAATGTCGGACGTGGCATAACATCATCTCCCTAGGACTCCACACACAGATTGCATATGTCCGACTTGGCATGCCATCATCGCTATTAGAAAGCACATATTTGTATGAAGATATCGGGCGTGGCATGCTATTATCGCCCTTGCTGCACACATGGTTGGACGATGTCGAGCGTGGAATGCCAGACTAGACCTTCGACAGCACACATGGTCGAACAACGTCGCACATGGCATGTCATCATAGTCATTGGAGAACACATAATTTCGAACAACATCAGTCTTGGCATGCCATCATCACTCTTGTACTGCACACAAGAATGAACGATGTCGGGTGTAGCAATCCATCATCTCCTTGGACTGCACACACAGATGAACGATCTCGGGTGTGGCTTGCCCTCAGCACCTTTGGACAACACAAATAGTCGACCGACGTCGGGCGTTGCATGCCTGCATAGCCCTTGAACAGCACACACGGTCGAACGATGTCAAGCGTGGCATGCCATCATAGCCCTTGGAAAGCGCACACGGTTGAATGACGTTAAGCGTGGCAAGTCATCATAGCCCTTGGATAGCAAACACAGTCGGTCGACCTCGGACGTGGCATGACATCATCGCCCTTGGACTACACACACATATGGACGATGTCAGGTGTGGCATGCCATCATTGCCTTTGGAAAGCATGCACAGTCAAACGACGATGGGCGTGGCATGCCATCATCTCCCTTGGACTGCACACACACAGTCGGGTGACGTCGCGAGTAAAATGCAAGGGTAGCCCTTGGAGAACACACAGGGTTGGATGATATCAGGCATTGCATGCCGCGTAGCAGTTTGACAACATATATTTTCAAATTATGTCAGGCGTGTCATGCCATTATCGCCCTTGGACACCGCACATGATAGTACAACGTCGGGCGTGGCATCCCATCATCGCTATTCGAAAGCAAACACGGTCAAACATAGTCAGTCTTGGCATGTTGCGTAGCCCTTGGAAACCACACACGGTTGAATTACGTCAGGTGTGGAATGCCATCATTGACCTTGAATAACACTGAACAATTGGAAGACGTTGGGCATGGCATGTCATCATAGCTGTTGAACAGCACACACGTTCGGTTGACGTCGGGTGTGGCATGCCATAATTCCAATAGGACAACACACACAGACGAATGACGTCAGGCGTCGCATGCCATTATCCCCTAAGTAAAACACACACGTTCGGTTGACGTCGGGCTTTGCATGCAATTATGGAACTTGGATAGTACAAAAGATAGGACAATTTCGGGCGTAGCATTCCATTATAGTTCTAAGACAGCACACAAGATCGGACTATATTGGGCGTGGCCTACAATCATAGACATTGGACAACACACACGGTAGGATGACATTGGGTGTGGCATGCTATTGTGGCCCTTGGAAAGGACACACGATCGGATGCCGTTGAGCGAGGCATGCCCGCGTAGCCATTGGACAGCACACACGGTCGGACGACGTAGAACATGGCACGCCGTCATGGCCCTTGGATAGCAGACATGGTTGGACGATGTCGGGCGTTGAATTCCATCATCACCCTTGGACTTCACACATGAATGGTCAATGTTCGGCATGGCATGCCATCATCTCCCTTGGACAACACATACGGTTGGATGAAATTAAGCGTGGCATTCCATTATTACCCTTTGAAAAGACAAAACGTCGGAGCACGTCATGCGTGGAATTCTATGATAGCCCTTACACAGCACACACAATTGGATGACTTCGGGTGTGGAAGGTCATCATAGCCCTCAGACAACACACAGGGTAAGACAACGTAGGGCATGGCATGCCATCATCGCACTGTACTACACACACGCACACGGATGATGCCGCGCATGGCATGCCATCACAGCCCTTGGAAAACACTCACGACCGGACGACGATGGGCGTAGCTTAATAGTACGAACCTTTGAATTCACAAAGAGTCGGACCATCCAGCGTGGAATGCCATACTAGCCCTTGGACATCGCACACGATCGGACGGCGTCGGGTGTGGCATGCCATCATGGCCTTGGACAGCACACATAGTCGGACGATGTCGGATATGGCATGCCCACGTAGCCATTGGATAACACACATTGTAGGACGATAACGGGTGTGGAATGCAATCATAGACTTTGGACAGCACACACGATCGGATGACGTCGATCGTGGCACATCATTATAGCAATTGGACAACACATATTGACGAACGACGTCGGTTGTGGAAATGCCATCATCTCTTTTGTTCTACACACACGAATGAACAATGTCGGGCGTGGAATTCCATTATCGCCCTTGGACTGTACACATGGTCAGACAACATCGAATGTGGTAGGTTATCATAGCTCTTGGACAACACACACAGTCAGACGATGTCGGGCGTTGAAAAACATCATAGCTCTTGAAAAGCACAAACGGTAGAACGATTGAAGGACTTCGAGCGTGGCACGTAATCATAGCTCTGGGAAAGCACACACGGTCGAACGGCGTCAGGAATGGCACGCTATCATTGCCATTGTACTGCACACATACGGATGACATCGGGCGTGGCATACAATCATAGACATTGGAAAACACATACAGTCAGACGACATCGGGTGTAACTTGATATAATGGCCCTTGGACATCATATACAATTGGAAGAAGTCTGGCGCGACATTATATCATAGTTCTTGGACAGAACACAAGGTAAGACGACGTCGGGCGTGGCATGCCATTATGGCCCTTGGACAACACACATGGACAGACAACGTTCAGTGTGTCATGTTCACGTAGCCAATAGACAGGACACACTCTGGTACGACTTCGGGCATGACATGCCATAATAGCCCTTGGATAGCACACATGGTCCGGTGATGTTGGTGTGGCATATTATCATTGCCATTGGACAACACACAACGTCGGACGACATAGATCGTGGCATGCCATCATCGCTCTTGTACTACACACAAGAATTAACGACATCAGGCGTGGCATGATATTATAACCTTTGCACAGCACACACGGTCGAACAAAGTCGGGTGTGGCATGCCTTCATTGTCCTTGGACAGCACACACAGTCGAACGACGTCAAGTGTGGCATGCCATCATAGCCCTTAGACAACACACATGACTGAACAATATTAGGGCGTGGCATGTCATCGTAGCCCTTGGACAGCACACACAATCGCTCAACGTCAAATGTGGCATGTTATCATCGCCCTTGGACTACACATAGAGACAGATGACATCAGGCGGGGCATGCATAACCTTTGGAAAGCAACAGGGTCGAACGACGTCAGGCTTGGCATGCCATCATCGCTCTTGTACTGCACATACGAATGAACAATGTCAGGCGTGGCTTTCCATCATCGACCGTGGACAGTACAGATGGTCAAACAATGTCGGGCATAACATGCCATCATCTCCCTTGGGCTGCACACACGGTTGAACAAAGTTGGGTGTGGCATGCCTGTGTAGCCCTTCGACAATACACACGGTTGGACGAGGTTGTGCGTGGCATGCCACCATTGCCCTTAGACATCACTCACAGTTCAACGATATTGGGCATGACATGTCATCATAGCCCTTGGATACCACACACGGTCGATCGACCTCGTACATGGTATGCCATCATCACCCTTGGACTACACACATAGATAGATGATGTCGGGTGTGGCATGACATCATCCCCTTTTGAAAGCACACACAAGAGAATGACGTCGGACGTGGCTTGCCGTCATGGCCCTTGGACATCATACATGGTAAGACGACAGTGTTGCATGCCCATATATCCATTAGACTGCACACATAATCGGGCAACGTCGAGCGTGGCATGACAGAGTAGCCCTTGGACAACACACACAGTCAGACGACGGTGGGCATAACTTACAATATAGCCCTTGGACAGGACACACGGTCAGACGACGTCGGGCATGGCATGACATCATATCCCTTGGTCGACACACACGGTCGGATAAAGTCGGGTATTACATGCCATCATCGCCCTTGGACTGCACACACGGATGGATGATGTCAGGCATAGCATGCCATCATGGTCCTTAGATTGAGCACACGGTCGGACGACGTCGGGCGTGGCATGCCATGAATGCTCTTTGACACCACACACGATCAAACGACTTCAGGCGTGGCCTGCCATCTTAGCCCTTGGACAACACATACTATCGGACGACATTGAGAGTTGCATGCCTGTGTTGCACTTTCACAGTACACAGTCAGACGACGTCAAGCATGCCATGCCATCATCTCCCTTTTAGAGCACACACAAATGAACAAAATAGGGTGTGGCATGCCATATAGCTCTTGGACTGCACGCACACGGTCGGGCGACATTGAGAGTAAAATGCAAGAGTAGCCCTTGGAGATTACACACGGCCGTACGACGTCGGACCAATCATTCCATATCGCCCTTGGACTGCACACACGCTCGGATGAAATCAGGTGTGGCATTCCATAATTAACCTTAAAAAAGACACAAGGTCTGAACACATAAGGCGTGGCATGTTATCATAGCCCTTCGGCAACACACACAATTGGATGACTTCGGCTGTGGCAGGTCATCATAGCCCTATGACAACACACACGGTCGGATGACGTCGGGCATGGAATTCCATCATCGCCCTTGTACTACACACAAATGTTTGATGTCGCGCGTGGTGTGCCATCATAGCCCTTGGACAACACTCACGGCCGAACGACGTCGGGCGTAGCTTAATATCATGGACCTTGGAATTCACACAGAGTCGAACAACGGGCGTGGCATGCCATCATAGCCCTTGGACAGCACACATGATCAGACGACATCAGGTGTGGCATGCCATCATGGCCTTGGACAGCACACACGGTTGGATGACGTCGAATGTGGCATGCCCGTGTAGCCATTTGGTAACACACATTGTAGGACGACGTCGGGCGTGGAATGCAATCATATCCTTTAGATAGCCCACACGATCGAATGACGTTGGGTGCGGCACGTCATCATAGCAATTGGACAACACATAATGTCGGATGACGTCGATTGTGGCAATGCCATAATCTCATTCGTACTACACACACAAATGAACGATGTCGGGCATGACATTCTATTATCGCCCTTGGACTGTACACATGGTCAGACAACATCAGGCGTGGCAGGTCATCGTTGCTCTTGGACAACACACAGAGTCGGACGGTGTCAGGCGTGGAATAACATCATACTCCTTGGAAAGCTCAAACGGTTGAATGAATTCGGCCGTGGCATGCCATATGGTTGGAAGATATTAGGCGTGGCTTTTGGTCATTGCCCTTTAACAATACACAAAATAAGACGATGTCTGGCATGGCTTGCCATTAAAACCCTTGGACAGCACAAACGATTGGAGGACTTCTAGCGTGGCTGGTCATGGCCCTTGCACAGCACAAACAAATGGACGATATAGGGCCTGGCATTCCATCATTGGCTTTGGAAAGCATACACGATCAGATGATGTCACGTGTGGCATGCAATCATCTCCTTTGGACTGCACACACGGTCAGACAACGTCAGGCGTGGAGAGAGCAGAGTATCCCTTGGATAGCACACATGGTTGGATGACGTCGAGTGTGGCATGCCATCAACGCCCTTAGACTGCACAGACAATCGGACGACGTTGGAGTAGCATGCATCATAACCCTTTGAAAATACATATGATCGACGACGAAATATAGCATGGCTTGACATTATGCGATATGCACTGTTGGCGCGAGTGACGTTCGATGTCGGACGTTGCATGCCATCATCGTCGTTGAATTCACACATATGGATATTGTCGCGCGCGGGATGCTATCATCGCTCTTGGAAAGCACACACAATCGAACGAAGTCAAGCTTTGCATGCCCACGTAGCCCTTGGAAACCACACACGGTTGGACACTATCGGGCGTGGAATACCATCATATCCCTTGGATAACACACGCGGTTGAAAGACGTTGGGTGTGGCATGTCATCATAGCTCTTGAAGAGCCACACAGTCGGACGACATCACAGTGTACGACATCGAGCGTACGCATGTGGACAAACACACAGAGTTGAATGACGTTGGACGTTCCATGCCATAATCGCCCTTTGACAGCACACACAAATGGACGATGTTGGGCCTGGCATTCCATCATCTCCTAAGGAAAGTATACACGATAAGATGTTCTCGAGTGTGGCATTCCATCATCTCCCTTGGACTACATACATGATAAGATAATGTCGGGCGTGGAATGGCAGAATATCCAATAGACAGCACACATGGTCGGACGACGTCGGGCGTGGCATGCCATCATCGCCCTTGGACTGCACATAAAGTCGGACAACGTTGGCAGTAGACTGGAATAATAGCCCTTGGAAAACACATATGGTCAGACGAAATAGAGAGTCCCTTGCCATTATGGCCCTTGGACCGATTGCATGGTTGGATGATGTGGGACGTGGTATGCCATCATCGCCTTTGGAATGCACACACATATGGACGATTTCGGGCATGACATGCCATCATCACCGTTGGAAAGCACACACAAAATGAGACGTTTGGCGTGGAATGACATCATTGCCCTAGAATGTACTCATGGTCGAACGACGTCGAGCGTGAAAGGCCAGAGTAGTTCTTCAAAATCACACATGGTTGAAATACAGTAGGTGTTGTGTGACATCATCGTCCTTAGAATGCACACAGTCAGACGACGTCGTGCATAGCATGCAATAATAGCCCTTCGAAAACACATATGGTCGGATGACAGAGGGCGTGGTTGCCATTATGGCTCTTGGATAGCACACATGGTAGGATGTCGTCGGGCGCCACATTCCATCATGGCCCTTAGACTGTACACACGGTCGGACCACGTCGATTGTGGAATGCCAGTGTAGCCGTTGGACAACACACACTGTCGAACGAAGTCGAGCATGGTATGCCATCATCGCCCTAGGGCACCACACATGGTTGGACTACGTCGGGCGTCTCATTCCAACATAGAGCTTCGAAAACACATATGATCAGACGAGAGAGGGCGTGGCTTGCCATTATGGACCTTGGACCGCATGCATGGTCGGATGATATCCGACATGGAATTCCATCATCGCCCTTGGACTGCACACACAAATGGACGATGTCGGGCGTGGCATGCCATCATTTCCCTTGGACTTCACACATAGAAGGACGATATCGGGCATCGCATGCCATCATCACCTTTAGAAATCACACACGGTATGACGATGTGGGGTATGGCATGCCATCATCGCCCTTAAATAGCACACATGGTCAAACGACATCCTGCGTTGGATTCCATCATAGCATTTGGGTAGCCAACACGGTTGGACAACGTCGGGCGTGGCATGCCATCATAGCCCTTGGACAGCACACATGGTTGAAGGACATTAAGCATGGCATGTCATCACAGCCATTGGATAGCACACACAATCGGTCGACCTCGGAAGTGGCATGCAATCATTGACCTTGGACTGCACACACTAATGAACGATGTTGGGCGTGGAATTCCATCATCGCTCTTGGACCGTACACATAGTCAGACAACATCAGGCGTGGCATGCCATCATCGCCTTTGGAAATAATAGATGGTTGGTCAACGTCGGGCGTGGCATGAAACAATTGCCCTTGGACAACACACACGGTTGAATTACATTAAGCTGGCATGTCATCCTAGCCCTTGGATAGTACACACGACCGGACAACGTCGAGTGTTGAATGCTATCATCTCCCATGGACTGCACACACGAACGAATTATGTCAGGTGTGGCATGTAATCATCTCTATTGGACAACACATATGGTTACACGAAATTAGGTGTGGCTTTTGGTCATTGCCCTTTGACAATACACACGATCGGACGACGTCTGGCGTGGCATGCCATTATAACCCTTGGACAACAGAAACAATTGGAGGACTTCAAACGTGGCTGGAAATCGCCCTTGGACTGCACACACAGATGGGCGATGTAGGGGCTGGAATTCCATCTTCGCCTTTGGAAAGCATACACGATCAGATGATGTCACGCATGGCATGCCATCATCTCCTTTGGCTTGCACACACGGTCGTCCAATGTCGGGCGTGGAAAGCCAGAGAATACCTTGGACAACACAGATGGTTTGAAGATGTCGGGCGTGGCATTCCATCATCTCCTTTGGGCTTCACACACAGATGGACGATGTCTTGCGTTGCATGCCATCACCACCTTAGAAATCACACACGTTATAACGATGTGGGGCGTGGCATGTCATCATCGCCCCTGGACAACACACATGGTAAAACGACATTTGGCGTGGCATGTCATCATCACCTTTGGACAGCAAACACGGTCAGACAACATCAAGTGTGGCATGGCATCATAGCCCTTGGATAACAAATACAGTTGGAAGATGTTGGGCGTGGCATGTTATCGTAGCTCTTGAACAACACATACGATCAATCGACGTCGAGCATGGCACACCATTATAGCCGTTGGACAGCATACACTGTTGAATGACGTTGGGCTTACCATGTCATCATAGAGATTAGATAGCACACACAGTCAGTCGACTTCGGACGTGCCATACCATAATCGCACTTTGATTGCACGTACAAATGGATGATGTTGGTCCTGGCATTTCATCCTCGCCTTTGGAAAGCACACACAATAAAAAGATCTCGGGTGTGGCATGCCATCATCTCCCTTGGACTACATACACGATCATACGATGTCATGGGTGGAATGCCAGAGTAGACCTTGCACAGCACACATAATCGAACGACGTCGGGCGTGGCATGCCATCATCGCCCTTGGACAGCACATACAATTGGACGACGTCTGGAGTAGTCTGCCGTCATAGCCCTTGGAAAACACATATGGTAAGACGATGTAGAGGGTCGCTTGTCATTGTGGCCCTTGGACCGAACGCAGGGTTGGACAATGTGGGACGCGGCATGCTATCATTGCCCTAGGAATGAACACACATATGGACGATGTCGAGCGTGGCATGCCATTATCACCTTTGGAAATCACACACAAAATGAGACGTTTGGTTTTGAATGCCATCATCGCCCTATATTGTACTCATGGTCGAACGACGTCGGGCGTGAATTGCCAGAGTAGTTCTTTGACATCACACATGGTTGAACTACAGTAGGCATGGTGTGACATCATCGCCCATAGAATGCACACACAGGCGGAGGACATCGAGCGTAGCATGAAATAATAGCCCTTTGAAAACACATACGGTCGGACGACATAGGGCGTAGTTGCCATTATGTCTCTTGGACAGCACACATGGTAGGATGACGTCGGGCACCACATTCCATCATGGCCCTTAAACTGTACACACGGTTGGACCATGTGGACCTTGGAATGCCCATGTAGCAGTTGGACAACACACACTGTCGAATGAAGTCGGGCGTGGCATGCCATCATCGCCCTAGCAAACCACACACGGTTTGACTACGTCGGGCGTGGCATGCTATCATAGAGCTTGGAAAACACATATGCTAAGATGAGAGACAGCGTGGCTTGCCATTATGGACCTTGGACTGAACGCATGGTCAGATGATGTCGGACATGGCATTCCATCATCGCCCTTGGACTCCACATAAAATGGACGATGTCGAGCGTGGCATGCCATAATCAACTTTAGAAATCACACTCGGTATGACGATGTGGGGTGTGGCATGCCATTATCGCCCTTAAACAGCACACATGTTCAAACGACATCCGGAGTGGGATGCCATCATTGCATTTTGACAGCAAACACGGTCGGACAATGACGGGCATGGCATGCCATCATAGCCCTTGGACAGCACACATGCTTGAAGGACATTATCTGTGGCCTGTCATCATAGCCCTTGTATAGCACACACAATCAGTCAACTTCAGAAGTGGCATGCAATCATCGCCCTTGGACTGCACACACAAATGAACGATGTTGGGCGTGGAATTCCATCATCGCCCTTTGACTGTACACATGGTAAGACAACATCAGGCGTGGCATGCAATCATCGCCATTAGACATAATAGACGATCGGTCGACGTCGGGCGTGGCAAGCCATTGTAGCCCTTGGACAACACACACGGTTGAATGACATTAAGCTGGCATGTAATCATAGCCCTTGGATAGCACACACGCCCAGACAACGTCGAGTGTTCAATGCTATCATCACCCTTGGACTGCACACACGAACGGATTGTGTTATGTTTGGCATGTAATCATCTCCATTGCACAACACATATGGTCGCACAAAATTAGGAGTGTCTTTTGGTCATTGCCCTGTGATAATACACACGATCAGACGACGTCAAGCATGGCATTCTATTATAACCCTTGGACAGCAGAAATGATTGGAGGACTTCAAATGTGGCTGGATATCGCCCTTGGACTGCACAAATAGAAGGGCAATGTAGGTCTTGGCATTCCATCTTCGCCTTTGGAAAGCATACACGATTAGATGATGTCACACATGGCATGCCATCATCTCCTTTGGACTGCAAACACGGTCGACCAATGTCGGGCATGGAAATCAAGAGAATACCTTGGACAGCACACATGGTTGGATAATGTCGGGCATGGCAGGCAATCATCGCCTTTGGACTTCACACACAGATGGACGATGTCGGGCGTGGCATGCTATCATCGCATTTAGAAATCACACAGGTTATGACGATGTGGGGCATGGCATGTCATCATCTCCCTTGGACAACACACATGGAAAAATTACATCCGGCGTGGCATGCCATCATCTTCTTTGGACAGCAAACACTGTAAGACAACGTCAGGTGTTGCATGGCATCATAGCCCTTGGATAACACAAACGATTAGAAGACGTTGGGCGTGGCATGTTATCATAGATCTTGAACAACACACACGGTCGGACGACATCGAGCGTGGCACACCATCATAGCCTTGAGACAGCACACACGGTTGAACGACGTTGGGCTTAGCATGTCATCATAGAGATTAGATAGCACACACAGTCAGTCGACTTCGGACGTGCCATGCAATAATCGCACTTTGATTGCACACACAAATAGATGATGTTGGGCTTGACATTTCATCCTCGCCTTTCAAAAGCACAAACAATAAGAATATCTCGAATGTGGCATGCCATCATCTCCCTTGGACTATACACACGATCAGACGATGTCGAGAGTGGAATACCAGAGTAGACCTTGGACAACACACACAACCGGACGATGTGGAGAGTGGAATACCAGAGTAGACCTTGGACAACACACACAATCGGACGACGTCGGGTGTGGCATGCCATCATCGCCCTTGGACTGCACATACAGTCGGACGATGTTGGGATTAGCCTGGAATCATAGCCCTTGGAAAACACATATGGTAAGGCAATATAGAGCGTCGCTTGTCATTATGGCCCTTGGACCGAACGCACTGTTGGGCGATGTGGGACGTGGCATGCTATCATTTCACTTCGAATGTACACACATATGGACGATGTCGAGCGTGGCATGCAATCATCACATTTTGAAAGCACACATAGAATGAGACGTTGGGCGTTGAATGCCATCATTTCCCTAGAATGAACTCATGTTCGAACAACGTCGTGTGTAGAATGCCTTAGTAGCCTGCGACTGCACACAAGGTCGACCTACATTAGAGGTGGCGTGACATCATAGCCCTTAGAATGTATAAACAGTCGGATGACGTCGGGCGTAGCATGCCATAATAGCCTTTCTTAAACACATACGGTCGGACAACATAGGTTGTGGTTGCCATTATGGCCTTTGGATTGTACACACGGTTGGACCACGTCGACCGTGGAATGCCCGTGTTGCTTTTGGACAATACACACTGTCGAACGAAGTCTGGTGTGGCATCCCATCATCGCCCTAGGACACCACACACGGTTGAACTACATCGATCGTGGCATGCCATCATTGCTATTGGAAAGCACACACGATCGAACGAAGTCAAGCTTAGCATGCCCACGTAGCCCTTGGACAACACATATGGTCAAATGACGTCGGGCGTGGCATGACATCATCACACTTGGACTACACACAGTCGGACGATGTCAGCCGTAGCATGCCATCATAGAGCTTGCAAAACACATATGGTCAAAGGACAGATGGAGTGGCTTGTAATTATGGATCTTGGACCGCACGCATGGTTGGACGATATCAAACATGGCATGCCATCATCTCCCTTGGACTTCACACATAAATAGATAATGTCGGGCGTGGAATGCCATTATTGCCCTTGGACATCACACACAGATGGACGATGTCGGGCGTGGTATGCCATCATCCTTTTTAGAAACTACACACAGTATGAAGACTTGGGGCGTGGCATGGCATCATTGCCCTTTGACAGCACTGATGGTCAAACAAAATTCGATGTGGCATGCCATCATCGCCTTTTGACAGCAAACACGGTCGGACGACATCGGGAGCGGCATGCCATCATAGCCCTTGCACAACACACATGGTTGAAGGACGTGGAGCGTGGCATGTCATCATAGCCCTTGTTTAGCACACACAATCGATCGACCTCAGACGTAGCATAACAGCATCGCCCTTGGACTGCACACACGAATGAACGATGTTGGGCGTGGCATTCAATCATCACCCTTGGACCATACACATGGTCAGACAACGTCAGGCGTGGCATGCCATCATCGCCATTGGACATCACACACAGTCAAACGAAGTGTGGCGGTGCATGCCTGCATAGCCCCTGGACAACACACACGGTCGGACAACGTCGTGCGTCAAACGCAAATTTAACCCTTGGACATCACACACGGTCTGTCGACATCGGATGTGGCATGACATCATCGCCCTTCGACTACAAACATTGAAAGAAGACGTCGGTCCTTGCAGTCCATCTTCACCTTTAGAAAGCACACACAATCAGATGATGTCAGGCGTAGCATGCCCTCATCAACCTTAGACTGCACACACAGTCGGATGATGTCATGTGTGGAAAGCCAGACTAGCCCTCGGATAGCACACACGATTGACAGACGTGGCGCATGACATGCCATCATAGCCCTTGAATTGCACAGACAGTCAAACGATGTCGGGAGAATCATACCATTATATACCTCAGAAAACACATGGTCAGACGAAATAGAGCGTGGCTTTCCATTATGGCCCTGAGACTGAACAAACGATTGGACGATGTCGGACGTGGCATGCCTTCATCGCCCTTGGAATAAACACACATATTGACGATGTAGGGAGTGTCATGGCGTCATCTACCTTGGAAACCACACACAATATGAGACGTTGGGCGTGGAATGCCATCATTGCCATTGAACATCGTACATGGTCGGACGACATCGGGCGTGGCATTGCATCATGGACCTTGGACAGCACACACAGTCAGACGGTGTCGAGCGTAGAATGCCATTATGTCCCTTTGAGTGCACACACAAACAAATTATGTCGGTTGTGTAATGTCTTCATATCCCTTGGACAACACATACGTTCGGACGAAATTAGGCATGGCATTTCGTCATTGCCCTTTGACAAGACACACGATCGGACGACTTTTAGCGTTGAATGCAATTATAGCCCTTGGACTTGAAAAATAATTAGAGGACTATGAGTGTGGCTGTTCATCATTGACCTTGGACAACACACACGATAGAACGACGTCGGGCGTTGCATGCCTTTATCACCCTTGTACTGCACACACACAGACTATCTTGGGTGTGGCATGCCACGTAGCCCTTTGATAACACACACAGTCAGATGACATTGGGAGTTGCTTGATATCAATGCATTTGGACATCACACACAGTCAAACGACGTTAGGCTTGTCATACCATCATAGTCCTTGACAGCACACATAGTAGGACGATGTCACTCGTGGCATGCAATCATGGACCTTGGACAACTCACACAGTAGGACGACGTAGGGTGTGGAATGCTCGTGTAGCCAATGGACATCTCACACTACCGCACAACGTATGGCATGGCATACCATCATAGACCTTTGAGAGCACACACGGCAATATGACATGGGGCGTGGAATGTCATTATTGACATTGGACAATAAACAATGTCGTACGATATCAGTCGTGGCGTGCCATCATCGCTCTTGTATTGCACATACGAATAAATTATGTTTGAGATGCCATTCAATCATCGCACTTGGACATTACAAATGGTCGGAAAATGTCAGCTGTGGCATGCCATCATCGCCATTGGACAACACACATAGTCGAACAAAGTGCGGCATTATATGCCTGCGTAGACACTGGAAAACACACATGGTCAGACAATGTCGTGCGTTGCATGCCAATTTAACCTTTTGACATCACACACGGTTGAATGACGTTGCGCATGGCATGTCATCATAGCCCTTGGATAGCACACATGGTCTGTCGACATCGGACGTGTCATGACATCATCGCCCATCGACTACAAACATTGATGGACGATGTCGGTCTTGGAATTCCATCTTCGCCTTTGGAAAGCACACACGAGCAGATGATGTCAGGGGTGGCATGCCATCATCAACCTTGGGCTGCACACACGGTCGGACGATGTTAGGCGTGTAAAGCCAAACTAGCCCTTGGGCAACAAACACGGTCAAACGACATCGTGTAAGACATGCCATCATCGCCCTTGAACTGCACAGATAGTCAGACGAAATAGATGGTGGCTTCCCACTATTGGCCTTGGAACAAACGCACGGTTGGACGATGTAAGACGTGGCATGCCATCATCGCCCTTGGAATGCACACACAGATGGATGACGTAGAACGTGTCATGCCATCATCGCTTTTGGAAAGCACACACAATACGAGACGTTGGGCGTGGAATGTCATCATTGCCCTTGGACAACATACATGGTCGGAAGACATCGGGCGTGGCATGCCTTGATGGACCTTGGACAACACACATGGTTAGACGATGTCTAGCGTTTAATGTCATCATCGCCCTTGGACTACACATATAAACGGATTATGTCGGGTGTGGCATGTCATCATCTGCCTTGGACAACACATACGGTTTGACAAAATCAGGCATGGTATTTCGTCATTGCCCTGCCGGAAGATCTGGGAAGTCGTAATAGGAGAGCACTCATCTTGGAGTGGGCATACTATTTAGATGCTTTCAGCAGTTATCCGCTCCGCACCTTTTACAAGACACACGATCAGATGACGTCGAGCGTGGCATGCCATTATAGCCCTTAGACAGCACAAACAATTGGAGGACTTCGAGCGTGGTTGTTCATCATTGCCCTTGGACAGCACACACAGTCAGACGGTGTCGAGCGTAGAATGCCATTATGTCCCTTTGAGTGCACACACAAACAAATTATGTCGGTTGTGTAATGTCTTCATATCCCTTGGACAACACATACGTTCGGACGAAATTAGGCATGGCATTTCGTCATTGCCCTTTGACAAGACACACGATCGGACGACTTTTAGCGTTGAATGCAATTATAGCCCTTGGACTTGAAAAATAATTAGAGGACTATGAGTGTGGCTGTTCATCATTGACCTTGGACAACACACACGATAGAACGACGTCGGGCGTTGCATGCCTTTATCGCCCTTGTACTGCACACACACAGACTATCTTGGGTGTGGCATGCCACCGTAGCCCTTTGATAACACACACAGTCAGATGACATTGGGAGTTGCTTGATATCAATGCATTTGGACATCACACACAGTCAAACGACGTTAGGCTTGTCATACCATCATAGTCCTTGACAGCACACATAGTAGGACGATGTCACTCGTGGCATGCAATCATGGACCTTGGACAACTCACACAGTAGGACGACGTAGGGTGTGGAATGCTCGTGTAGCCAATGGACATCTCACACTACCGCACAACGTATGGCGTGGCATACCATCATAGACCTTTGAGAGCACACACGGCAATATGACATGGGGCGTGGAATGTCATTATTGACATTGGACAATAACAATGTCGTACGATATCAGTCGTGGCATGCCATCATTGCTCTTGTAATGCACATACTTATAAACGATGTTTGAGATGCCATTCAATCATCGCACTTGGATATTACAAATGGTCGGAAAATGTCAGCTGTGGCATGCCATCACCGCCTTTGGACAACACACACAGTCGAACAAAGTGCGGCGTTATATTCCTGCGTAGCCACTGGAAAACACACATGGTCAAACAATGTCGTGCGTTGCATGCAAATTTAATCTTTTGACATCACACACGATTGAATGACGTTGTGCATGGCATGTCATCATAGCCCTTGGATAGCACACATGGTCTGTCGACATCGGACGTGTCATGACATCATCGCCCTTCGACTACAAACATT
The DNA here is from genome assembly GCA_027704785.1 of Solanum chmielewskii. Lineage (NCBI taxonomy): Eukaryota > Viridiplantae > Streptophyta > Magnoliopsida > Solanales > Solanaceae > Solanum > Solanum chmielewskii. The sequence continues at coordinate 28,224 of JAKWIX010000064.1, forward strand.
GATAGACGATGTCGGTCTTGGAATTCCATCTTCGCCTTTGGAAAGAACACACGAGCAGATGATGTTAGGCGTGGCATGCCATCATCAACCTTGGGCTGCACACACGGTCGGACGATGTTTGGCATGGAAAGCCAAACTAGCCCTTGGACAACAAACACGATCAAACGATGTCGAGTAACACATGCCATCATCGCCCTTGAACTGCATAGACAGTCAGACGAAATAGATGGTGGCTTTCCATTATTGCCCTTGGATCGAACGCACGGTTGGACGATGTAGGACGTGGAATGCCATCATCGCCCTTGCAATGCACACACAGATGGACGTTGTAGGACGTGTCATGCCATCGTTTCTTTTGGAAAGCACACACAATATGAGACGTTGGGCGTGGAATGTCATCACTGCCCTTGGACAACATACATGGTCGGACGACATCGGGCGTGGCATGCCTTTATGGACCTTGGACAACACACATGGTCAGACGATGTCTAGCGTTTAATGCCATCATCGCCCTTGGACTACACATATAAACGGATTATGTCGGGTGTGGCATGTCATCATCTGCCTTGGACAACACATACGGTTTGACAAAATCAGGCATGGTATTTCGTCATTGCCCTGCCGGAAGATCTGGGAAGTCGTAATAGGAGAGCACTCATTTTGGAGTGGGCATACTATTTAGATGCTTTCAGCAGTTATCCGCTCCGCACCTTTTACAAGACACACGATCAGATGACGTCGAGCGTGGCATGCCATTATACCCCTTAGACAGCACAAACAATTGGAGGACTTCGAGCGTGGTTGTTCATCATTGCCCTTGGACAGCACACACGATTGAACGATGTCGGGCGTGGGTTGCCTTTATCGCCCTTGTACTGCACACACACGGACTCCACACACAGATGGACTTTGTCAGGCGTGGCATGCCATCATCGCCTTTGGAAAGCACACATGGTATGACAACGTCAGGCGTGGCATGCCATCATCGCCCTTGGACTGCAAACATGGTAGGACGACGTCGGTTATGGAGTGACAAAGTAAACCTTAGACAACGCACACGGTCGGACAACGTCGCATGTGGAATGTCATAATAGCCATTGGACAACACATAATGTATGACCACATCGGTAGTGGCATGCAAGCATCGCTCTTCGACAGTACACTTGGTCGAACAATGTCGGGCGTGACATTCCATCATCTCCTTTAGACAGCACACACGGTCGAACGAAATCAGGCATGGCATGCCTGCATAGACCTTGGACAGCCGACACGATCACATGACGTCGGGTGTGGCATGCAATCATATCCCTTGGACAGCACACACGGTTGAATGTCGTTAAACGTTGCATGTCAGCATAGCCCTTAGATTGCACACACAATCTTTCAACCTCGTACGTGGCATGACATCATCGCCCTTGAAATGCACACACGGATGGACGATGTTGGGCGTTGCATGCCATCATATCCTTTGGAAAGCACGCACAGGCAAAAAATTTAGGGTGTGGCATGTCATCATCGCCCTTGGAATGCACACACGGTCGGACGACGTCAGGTGGAGAATGCCTGAGTAGACCTTGGACAGCACACACGGTCGAACAAAGTCAGACGTTGCATGTCATCATCTCCCTTCGAATGCACACACTGTCGGAAGAGGTCGAGTGTAGCATACCATCATAGCCCTCGAAAATGCACATGGCCGAACGACATAGGGTGTGGCTTGCCATTATGGCCCTTGGAAAACATCCAAGGCAAGACAACGTCGAATGTGACATGTTATAATCGCCCTTTGAATGCACATACAGATGGACAATGTCGGGCGTGGCATGCCATCATCGCTTTTGGACTACACACACGAATGGATGATGTTGGGCCTCGCATTCCATCATCACCTTTGGAAAGCACACATAATCAGATAACGTCAGGCGTGGCATGCCATCATCGCCCTTGGAGTGCACAGATGGTCGGACGACGTCAGGCTTGGAATGCCATCATAGGATTTGGAAAACACATATGGTCGGACGACTGACGGTGTGTATTTCCATAATAGACCTTTGATTGCACAGACGGTAAGACAATGTCGAACATGGCATGCAATAATCTCCCTTGGACTGCAAACATAGAGGACGATGTCGGGCGTGGAAGTCTCAGCATCTCCCTTGGTGTGCACACACTGATGGGCGATGTCGGGCGTGGCTGTCTCAACATAGCCATTGAACAACACACAATGTCAGATGACGTCAGTCTTAACATGGCATCATCGCACTTATACTGCACAAACGAATAAACGATGATGGGCATGGCATACCATCATCGCCCGTGAATAATACACATGGTCGAAAAATGTTAGCCGTGGCATGCCATCATCGCCCTTGGACAGCACAAACGGTAGAACAAAGTCAGGCATGACATGCTCGTGTAGCCCTTCTCTTGTTAGATGGTCGGACAACGTCGTGCGTGGTATGAAATCATAGCCCTTGGACAACAATCAAACGACAGTGGGCGTGGCATGTAATCATAGCCTTTGGACAGCACACACAATCGATTGACCTAAGACATAGCATGCCATAATCGCCCTTGGAATGTACACACAAACAGAGGATGTCGGGCGTGGCATTCCATCATCACCTTTGGAAATCACACATAGTCGGACGACGTCGGGCGTGGAATGCAATCATGGACCTTGGACATCAAATACGTTACATCGGTGTGGCTTGCCATTATTGCCCATGGACTGCACACACAGTCGGGCAACATCGGGCGTGGCATGCTTGAGTAGCCCTTGGACAGCACACATAGTCCGATAACATCGGTCGTGGCTTATATAATAGACCTTTTACAACACATACGGTCGGACGAAGTGGGGAATGGCATGCTATCATCGCCCTTTGGCTGTACACATGGACAGACGATGTCAGGTGTGGCATGCAATAATGATCCTTGGACTGCATACATGGTCGGACAACATCGGGCATGGCGTGTCATCATGGCCCTTGGAAAGTACACAGGATTGGTCGACGTCGGGCGTGGCATGTTATCATAGCCCTTGGACAACACACACGATCGGACGACATCGGGCATTGCCTACCATCATAGCCCTTGGACAGCACACACGATCAAACAACATCGGGCGTGGCCCTCCTGCGTAGCCCTTGGATAGTACACACAATCGAACGCTGTCGGGCGTGGCATGCCATAATCTCCTTTTTATCGCACACACAAACGGACGATGTTTGGAGTGGCATTCCATTATCTCCCTTGGATAACATATTGGTCTAACGAAGTCGGGCCGCGTAACCCATGGACAACTCACATGGTAGAATGACGACAAGATTGACATGCAATCAAAGTCCTTAGAGAGCACACACGATTTGAAAATGTCAGGCGTGGCGTGGAATCATAGCATTTTTACAACACACACGGTTAAGTGACCTTAAGCGTGGCATGTCATCATATCCCTTGGAGAGCACGCACAATCGGGTGACCTTGTACGTGGAATGCCATTATCGCCTTTGGACTGCACACACGATTGAACGATGTCGGGCCTGGCAATCTATCATCATCCTTTGACAGTACACATGGTCAAAAAACGTCAGGTGTGGCATGCCATCATCCCCTTCGGACAGCACTCACGGTAGGACGCGTCGGGCGTGGTATGCCATCGTATTGCTTGGATAGCATAGATAGTTGAATGACATTAAGTGTGGCATGTCAACATAGCACTTGGATAGCACACACAATTGGTCGACCTCGAATGTGGCATGCCATCCTCGCCTTTGGACTGCACACACTAATGGATATTGTCGGGCGTGGCATGCCCTCATCACCTTTGGAAAGCACGCACGGTCAACTGACGTCGAGAGTGGCATGACATCATTTCCCTTGGACTGCACACATGGTCAGACGATATCGAGCGTAGAATGCTAGAGCAGCCCATGAATAGCACACATGGTCGAATGACATCGGGCGTGGCATTCCGTAATCTCCCTTGTACTACACACACATATGTATGATGTTTGGCGTGGCATGACATCAGTGCATTTTGAAAGCACACATGGTAAGACGACATCGGGCGTGGAATGCCATCATCACCCTTGGACTGCACGCTCAGATAGACAATGTTGGACCTAGCATTCCAATATTGCCTTTGGAAAGCACACACGGTCTGACAATGTTAGCCATTGCATGCCATCATCTCCCTTGGACTACACACATGTTAAAGACGGCGTCGCGCGTAGAATGCAAGAGTAGCTCTTGGACAGAACACACCACCGGACAATGGCAAGGGTGGCATGCCATCGTCATCATTGGAGTGCACACACAGTCGAACAACGTCAGGCTTGGCTTGCCATTATGGCCCTTGGACCGCACACAGTATCGAATGATTTCGGATGTAGCATGACATCATTGCGCATGGAATCTACTCAAAGATGGACTTTGTCAGGCGTGGCATGCCTTCATCACCTTTAGAAAGCACACATAGTATGGGAACGTCGCGTGTGGCATGCAATTACCGCCCTTGGACTGCAAACATGCTTGGACGATGTCGGTCGTGGAATGCCAGAGTAACCCTTGGATAACTCACTAGGTCGGACAACGTCGCAGGTGGTATGTCATCATAGCCATTGGACAACACATAATGTCTGACAACATCGGTCGTGGCATGCAAGCATCGCTCTTAAACAATACACATGGTCGGAGAAGATCGGGCGTGGCATGCCATCATCTCCTTTGGACAGCACAGACGGTAGAACGAAATCAAGCGTGGCATGCCTGCGTAGCCCTTTCACAGCCGATACTTTTAGACGACGTCGGGCGTGGCATGCAATCATAGCCTTTTCCCAGCACACATAGTTGAATGACGTTAAGTGTTGCATGTCATCATAGACCATGGAAAGCACACGCAGTCAGTCGACCTTGGACGTGGAATGCCATTATCACCGTTGGACTGCACACACAAATGGGCAATTTTGAGTGTTGCATGCCATCATCGGCTTTGGAAAGCACCCACAGTCAAACAATGGCGGTTGTGGCATGCCATCATCACCCTTGGACTGCACACACGATCGGACGACGTCGGGCGTATAATGCATAAGTATCCCTTGGATAACACACATTGTCGAACGAAGTCGGGCGTATAATGCCTAAGTATCCCTTGGATAACACACATTGTCGAACGAAGTCGGACGTTGCACATAATCATCGCCCTTGGACTACACACACAATCGGACGACATCGAGCGTAGCATGCCATCATAGCCCTTGGAAAAGGCACATGGTAGAACGACATAGGGTGTGGCTTGCCGTTACGGCCCTTGGACAACATACACGGAAGGACGACGTCAGATGTGTCATGTTATCATCGCCATTGGACTGCACATAAAAATGGACAATGTCGGGCGTGGTATGCCATCATTGCCTTTGAAAAGCCCACACGGTAAGACGACGCCAGACGTATCATGCAATCATTACTCTTGAACTGCACACATGGATGGACGATATTGGGCCTTGCATTCGATCATCACCTTTTGAAAGCACACACGATCAGACAACGTCGGGCATGGAATGCCATCATAGCCCTTGGAAAACACATATATTCGGACGACAGAGTGCGTGGCTTGCCATAATTGACCTTGGACGACACGCACGGTCAGACAATGTCAAACATGGCATGCCATCATCGCCCTTGGACTGCATAAACTGATGGACGATGTCGGACGTGGCAGTCTCATCATAGTCATTGAACAACACACAATGTCGGATGAAGTAAGTCTTTACATGCCTTCATCGCTGTTATACTGCACACACAAATAAATGATAACGGCCATTGCATACCATCATCGCTCGTGAATGATACACATGGTCGAATAAGTTAGGCGTGGCATGACCGAATAGCCCTTATCCAGTATAGACGGTCGGACGACGTTGTGAGTGGTATGCCATCATAGTCCTTGGACAAAACTCATGGTTGAACGACGTTGGGCGTGGTATGTCATCATACCCCTTGAACAACACACACGATCTGTTGACCTAAGACGTAGCCTGCCATCATCTCCCTTGGACTGTACACACAAACAGATGATGTCGGGCGTGGCTTTCCATCATCACCTTTGGAAATCACACATAGTCGGATGACGTCGGGCGTTGTCTCTTTAACATCAAACACGGTCAGCTGATGTCTGGTGTGGCTTGGCATTATTGCCCTTGGACTGCACACACGGTCAGGAAACATCGGGCGTGGCATGCTTGAGTAGCCCTTAGACAACACACACGGTCGGATGACATCAGTAGTGGCTTATATCATAGACCTTGGACAACACATACGGTCGGATGAAGTATGATATGGCATGCTATCATCGCCCTTGGACTGCAAACACAGACGGACGATGTTAGGCATTTCATGCAATCATGGTACTTAACTGCACACATTGTCAGATGACGTCGGGCTTGGTATGCCATCATGGCGCTTGGACAGTAAACAATATCGGACGATGTCGGGCAATACATGCCATCATAGTCCTTTACCACACTAACCAACAGATAAATTTGGGTGTGGCATGCCATTATCGCCCTTGAACAACACATAGGTAGGAAGAAGTCGGGCGTTGCATTCCTTCGTAGTGCTTGGATAGCACAAACGATCGGACAAAGTTGGGTATGTTATGAAATCATCACCCTTGGACTGCACATACAGACAATTGATGTTAGGCATTGCATACAATCATGGTTATAAACTGCACACACGATCGGACAACGTCGGATATGGCATGCCATCATGTCTCTTGGACCGTACAAAGGATCAGACAATGTTGGGTGTGGCATGCCATCATAACCCTTGGATAGCACAAACAATCGGATGACGTCGGGCGTGGCATACCATCATGGCACTTGGACTGGACACATAGTCGGACAACGTTGGGTGTTGCATGCCTTTCTAGCCCTTAGACTACACACACAACCGGACGATGTTGGGTGTGTCATGCCATCATTGCCATTGTGAAGCACACACTGTTGGACGACGTCGATCTTGGTGTGTCATTATATCCCTTGGAAAGCACACATAGTCAGATGACAGCGGGCGTGGCATGTTACCATAGCCCTTAAACAACAAAAACTGTTGGACGACGTTGGCATGTCATGTCACCATAGCCCTTGAACAACACACACAGTCGATCGACGTCAGGCGTGGCCTGCTATCATTACCCTTGGACTACACATAGAGATGGATGACATCATGCGTTGCATGCCATCATGACCTCTGGAAGGTACACAGGGTTGGGTTTTGCATGCCATCATCTATCTTGTACTGCACACATTAATGAACGATGTCAGGCGTGGCATTTCATCATCGCTCTTGGAAAGTACAAATGCCATCATAGCTCTTGGACAACATGCACACTTAGACAGCGTCAGACGTGGCCTGACATCATAGCCCTTGTAAAGGATACATGGTCTGACAACATCGAGCATGGCATTCAATCATGATCCCAGGACAGCACACACGGTCAAACGATATCGAGTGTTTAATTCCATCATCTCCCTTGGACTGCACACACGAACAAATAATGTCATGTGTTCCATGTAATCATCTTCCTTGGACTACACATATGGTTGGAAGATATTAGGCGTGGCTTTTGGTCATTGCCCTTTGACAATACACAAGATAAGACGAAGTCTGGCATGGCTTGCCATTATAACCCTTGGATAGCACAAACGATTGGAGGACTTCTAGCGTGGCTGGTCATGGCCCTTGGACAGCACAAACAAATGGACGATATAGGGCCTGGCATTCCATCTTTGGCTTTGGAAAGCATACACGATTAGATGATGTCACGTGTGGCATGCAATCATCTCCTTTGGACTGCACACACGGTCAGACAACGTCAGGCGTGGAGAGCCAGAGTATCCCTTGGACAGCACACATGGTTGGATGACGTCGAGTGTGGCATGCCATCATCGCCCTTAGACTGCACAGACAGTCGGACGACGTTGGGAGTAGCATGCCATAATAACCCTTTGAAAATACATATGATCGGATGAAATATAGCATGGCTTGACATTATGCCGAATGCACGTTTAGGCGATGTCGGACGTTGCATGCCATCATCGTCCATTGAATGCACACATATGGATATTGTCGTGCGTGGGATGCTATCATCGCTCTTGGAAAGAACACACAATCGAACGAAGTCAAGCTTTGCATGCCCACGTAGCCCTTGGAAACCACACACAGTCGGACAATATCGGGCGTGGAATACCATCATATCCCTTGGATAACACACGCGGTTGGAAGACGTTGGGTGTGGCATGTCATCATAGATCTTGAAGAGCACACACAGTCGGACGACTTCGAGCATGGAACGCCATCATAGCAGTTGGACAACACACAGAGTTGAATGACGTTGGGCTTAGCATGTCATCATAGACCTTAGATAGAACACATAGTCAGTCGACTTTGGACGTTCCATGCCATAATCGCCCTTTGACAACACACACAAATGGACGATGTTGGGCGAGGCATTCCATCATCTCCTAAGGAAAGTATACACGATAAGATGTTCACGAGTGTGGCACTCCATCATCTCCCTTGGACTACATACATGATAAGATAATGTCGGGCATGGAATGGCAGAGTATCTCATAGACAGTACACACGGTCGGACGACGTCGGGCGTGGCATGCCATCATCGCCCTTGGACTGCACATAAAGTCGGACAACATTGGCAGTAGCCTGGAATAATAGCCCTTGGAAAACACATATGGTCAGACGAAATAGAGAGTCCCTTGCCATTATGTCCCTTGGACCGATTGCACGGTTGGATGATGTGGGACGTGGCATGCCATCATCGCCTTTCGAATGCACACACATATGGACGATTTCGGGCGTGGCATCCCATCATCACCTTTGGAAAGCACACACGGTTGGATGACGTCGAATGTGGCATGCCATCATGGCCTTGGACAGCACACACGGTTGGATGACGTCGAATGTGGCATGTCCGTGTAGCCATTAGGTTACACACACTGTAGGACAACGTCGGGCGTGTAATGCAATCAAATCCTTTAGATAGCACACATGATCGAATAACGTTGGGTGTGGCACGTCATCATAGCTATTGGACAACACATAATGTCGGACGACATCGATTGTGGCAATGCCATAATCTCTTTTGTACTACACACACAAATGAACGATGTCGGACATGGCATTCTATTATCGCCCTTGGACTGTACACATGGTCAGACAACATCAGGCGTGGCGGGTCATCATAGCTCTTGGGCAACACACAGAGTCGGACGGTGTCAGGCGTGGAATAACATCACAGCCCTTGGAAAGCTCAAACGGTTGAATGACTTCGGCCGTGGCATGCCATCATCGCCCTAGGATAGTGCACATGGTTGAACGATGTCAGGCGTTGAATGACATAATCGCCCTTGGACTGCAAAAACGAATGGATTATGTCAGGTGTGGCATGTCATAGTCGCCCTTGGACTACACATATGGTTGAACGAAATTGGTCATGGCATTTTGTCATTGCCCTTTGACATGACACACGGTCGGACGACTTTGGGTGTGGCATGCCATCATAACCTTGGACAACACACACGATTGAAGAACTAAAGTGTGGCAGGTAGTCATAGCTCTGGGACAGAGCACATGGTAGAACGACATCGGACGTGGCATGCTATCATTGCCCTTGTACTACACGCACACCGATGACGTCAGACGTGGCATACAATCACACACATTGGACAACACATACAGTCTGATTACATTGGGTTTACCTTGATATAATGGCCCTTGGACATCATATACACTCGGACAACATCGGGTGCGACATTCCATTATAGTTATTAGATAGCATACATGGTTGGACGACGTCAGGCGTGGCATGCCATCATGGTCATTAGACAAACACATGGTCGGACGACGTTGGGTGTTGCATAATCGCATAGACAATCGACAGAGCACACTCTCGGACATTGTCGGGCATGGCATTCCATCATAGCCCTTGGACAGCACAACACGGTCGGGAGACGTCAGGTTTTGCATGTTATCATTGCCATTGGACAACACAAAATGTCAGACGACATCAATATAGTCTACCTGACTCTTTCTTTGCTATTCTAGTAGCCTCTGTTTGCCCATGGAGGTGAGTGGATGAAGCTGTGAAGCTTCTAACTCTAATTATCAACTCGGAGTATATTAGTATATAGCGGCACTATCCCTTTACTAAATCCTCCCTCGCTTACCACCATGAACAAGACCTTCGCCGATCAATTGGTTTTTCAATATTTAATAAGAAAGATAGCAAATCCTACCATTCTTATTTTCTTTTTTTAATTTGGATCCTATCAAATTGGAGAGTGTCTAGATTAAGACACTTCTTGTATTCGAACTATCAAGATTGACTTAATGAGTGTGTGGTCGACATGGTAAAAGAACAAATCAGCCACACTTTTCTGGACCCTTTTTTTACTAGCTTTAATTCCACTCCTTGCAGGACACACGACACTTAATGTAATAATGATTTTTCTAGGAGAACAAAATGAAGCTAATTTACAGCTCTTGTCATATATCTATCTTTTCTTCCAATAATTATGAATATATAGTGATTTTTTTGTGCAAGCCGTACATATTGCGTTAACAATAATGGGGGGAGGTGGTTTTTGTTAGTTAAATATAAGTTGTAGTTTGAGTCCTCTAGAGGATGGGCCCCCCTTTTTTGGGAAAACATAGTTGATAGGGCTTATCTTTCCCTTCAACCAGCCACTCTTTTAGTTCCAAAAATATATATAATCCAGAATCCTTTTAAGTTTCTTATCACAAAAGTGACCGAGCAAGCAAATGATTTCCCCTAATGCATCGATGGACCAACACCTTCGTATGTATAAAACCCGAATTTCTTGATTCACGGCGTTGAGTATTTGCACTTTAGATCTCATTACTCGATCTGTAGATGGTGATACCTCCACCTTTGGCGACGTGATCCTTTGTTGTTCACTTGTGCTGGTAGAAGAGAGGTCAGCGCCTCTCTTCTGGCTCTGGGGGTGGTTGGGTCTTCTCTTTCTCAATTATGACATACTCGGTTAGGTTGCCATCTAGATCTCGGTCGGGTGAGACTTCCAAATTATGGTCTCATTCTTCCCTTGATTCATGATCTTGCAGCTGAATTAATCCCCCATTTTTCGGGACCTGAACCATTATGGTTCTCTTCTACAACTTCAAATACATAGTCTCCTCCAGTTCTGGAATTGAAAAAGGAAGCTTTTCCAAGCCCGAACAAGAACAAAAAAACATATCACTTTCTACAATAAGAAAATATTTATCTACTAGCCATATTTTCTTTCTATGATAATGTCGTAGCGTAGGACTCCACCAATTTTGGAAGCTGAACATTCTCTAAAGATGCCTAAATATTTTAGCTTTGATCATTCAACGTCGAGTGAAGGGGTTTCTTACTAAATAAAACTAAAGTTCCACAATCCCTTACCTAGCGCTGCCCATCTCTTCACTTGGATAATGACCACTTAAGCACCTCTAGAAGTGAACAGAAAGTGATGGCCTATTCCTGATACGACTTTATTTCCCTGTGTTCTATTATTCACGGATGGCCTACACAAGGAAGAAATCAAGGGCAGTCACTTGTATATTAGGTAGACTCCTGACTAAACACAAGTAAGAGCTAGCTTTCATTGAGAATGAGGGCCCTCCTATGGACTTATTTTCATCTTCGTACTTATATATAACAGTCAAAGTTCAAACAACCCACTTTTTTCCGTTGCTTTGCTCTCTCCAACGAATCTACATACCGGTCGTAAAGAGAGAGCGCACTGTGATTGGATCTATAATGGAAATAATGGATATGCTCTATCGTAGAGCTTCGCTAGTAGTGTCTTGTATTTCAGGCTGAGCACCACATCCTTATGCACCCATTTCATATCATCGGCCTAGCTGGTGTAAAAGGTGGATCCCTATTCAGTGCTATGCATAATTCCTTGGTAACTTCAAGTTTGATTAGGGAAAGCACAGAAAATGAATCTGCTAATGAAGGTTACAGATTTGTTCAAGGGGAAGAAACTTAGAATATTGTAGCCGCTCATGATTATTTTGGACGATTGATCTTCCAATATGCTAGTTTCAACAACTCTCATTCGTACACATCTTCTCTTTTTTTCCCGTGCCTCTAGTTATTTAGAGACATAGTTCAAAAAGGACAAATCATTCATGATTCCATAATCTATGATTGATTTGCGAAAACTTCTGGATAGCTATCATCCATCTGAACCGAATTCTTTCTGGTTAAAGAATATCTCTCTTGTAGCTCTGGAATAATTAGGAGATTCTACGCGGGGTTTTGCTTCTGGCTGCAACATTTTTGGCCCCGCTTATGGTGTCAAATCAATATGTTCTAAGAAGAAAGATTGGAATATCAATCTCATCGAGATCATCGATCTCATACAAAATCTCATCCATAGAATCTCTTTTTCGAGAAAATATGAGATATCTAAGTCATCAGCGTCAGACGTTGCCTGACATCATAGCCCTTGTAAAAGATACATGGTCGGACGACATCGGGCGTGGCATTCAATCATGATCCTAGGACAACACACACGGTCAGACGATATCGAGTGTTTAATGCCATTATCTCCCTTGGAATGCACACACGAACAAATAATGTCATGTGTTCCATGTAATCATCTTCCTTGGACTACACATATGGTTTGAAGATATTAGGCGTGGCTTTTGGTCAATGCCCTTTAACAATACACAAAATAAGACGATGTCTGGCATGGCTTGCCATTAAAACCCTTGGACAGCACAAACGATTGGAGGACTTCTAGCGTGGCTGGTCATGGCCCTTGCACAGCACAAACAAATGGACGATATAGGGCCTGGCATTCCATCATTGGCTTTGGAAAGCATACACGATCAGATGATGTCACGTGTGGCATGCAATCATCTCCTTTGGACTGCACACACGGTCAGACAACGTCAGGCGTGGAGAGCCAGAGTATCCCTTGGACAGCACACATGGTTGGATGACGTCGAGTGTGGCATGCCATCATCGCCCTTAGACTGCACAGACAGTCGGACGACGTTGGGAGTAGCATGCCATCATAACCCTTTGAAAATACATATGATCGGACGAAATATAGCATGGCTTGACATTATGCCGAATGCAAGTTTGGGCGATGTCGGACGTTGCATGCCATCATCGTCCGTTGAATTCACACATATGGATATTGTCGCGCGCGGGATGCTATCATCGCTCTTGGAAAGCACACACAATCGAACGAAGTCAAGCTTTGCATGCCCACGTAGCCCTTGGAAACCACACACGGTTGGACACTATCGGGCGTGGAATACCATCATATCCCTTGGATAACACACGCGGTTGAAAGACGTTGGGTGTGGCATGTCATCATAGCTCTTGAAGAGCACACACAGTCGGACAACATCGAGCGTGGAACGCCATCATAGCAGTTGGACAACACACAGAGTTGAATGACGTTGGGCTTACCATGTCATCATAGACCTTAGATAGAACACATAGTTAGTCGACTTTGGACGTTCCATGCCATAATCGTCCTTTGACAGCACACACAAATGGACGATGTTGGGCCTGGCATTCCATCATCTCCTAAGGAAAGTATACACGATAAGATGTTCTCGAGTGTGGCATTCCATCATCTCCCTTGGACTACATACATGATAAGATAATGTCGGGCGTGGAATGGCAGAATATCCCATAGACAGCACACATGGTCGGACGACGTCGGGCGTGGCATGCCATCATCGCCCTTGGACTGCACATAAAGTCGGACAACGTTGGCAGTAGACTGGAATAATAGCCCTTGGAAAACACATATGGTCAGACGAAATAGAGAGTCCCTTGCCATTATGGCCCTTGGACCGACTGCATGGTTGGATGATGTGGGACGTGGTATGCCATCATCGCCTTTGGAATGCACACACATATGGACGATTTCGGGCATGACATGCCATCATCACCATTGAAAAGCACACACAAAATGAGACGTTTGGCGTGGAATGCCATCATTGCCCTAGAATGTACTCATGGTCGAATGACGTCGAGCGTGAAAGGCCAGAGTAGTTCTTCAAAATCACACATGGTTGAAATACAGTAGGTGTTGTGTGACATCATCGTCCTTAGAATGCACACAGTCAGACGACGTCGTGCATAGCATGCAATAATAGCCCTTCGAAAATACATATGGTCAGATGACAGAGGGCGTGGTTGCCATTATGGCTCTTGGATAGCACACGTGGTAGGATGTCGTCGGGCGCCGCATTCCATCATGGCACATAGACTGTACACACGGTCGGACCACGTCGATTGTGGAATGCCAGTGTAGCCGTTGGACAACACACACTGTAAAACGAAGTCGAGCATGGTATGCCATCATCGCCCTAGGGCACCACACATGGTTGGACTACGTCGGGCGTCTCATTCCAACATAGAGCTTGGAAAACACATATGATCAAACGAGAGAGGGCGTGGCTTGCCATTATGGACCTTGGACCGCATGCATGGTCGGATGATATCCGACATGGAATTCCATCATCGCCCTTGGACTGCACACACAAATGGACGATGTCGGGCGTGGCATGTCATCATTTCCCTTGGACTTCACACATAGATGGACGATATCGGGCATCGCATGCCATCATCACCTTTAGAAATCACACACGGTATGACGATGTGGGGTATGGCATGCCATCATCGCCCTTAAATAGCACACGTGGTCAAATGACATCCTGCGTTGGATTCCATCATAGCATTTGGGTAGCCAACACGGTTGGACAACGTCGGGCGTGGCATGCCATCATAGCCCTTGGACAGCACACATGGTTGAATGACATTAAGCATGGCATGTCATCACAGCCATTGGATAGCACACACAATCGGTCGACCTCGGAAGTGGCGTGCAATCATTGACCTTGGACTGCACACACTAATGAACGATGTTGGGCGTGGAATTCCATCATCGCTCTTGGACCGTACACCTAGTCACACAATCAGCGTGGCATGCCATCATCGCCTTTGGAAATAATAGATGGTTGGTCAACGTCGGGCGTGGCATGAAACAATAGCCCTTGGACAACACACACGGTTGAATTACATTAAGCTAGCATGTCATCCTAGCCCTTGGATAGTACACACGATCGGACAACGTAGAGCGTTGAATGCTATCATCTCCCTTGGACTGCACACACGAACGAATTATGTCAGGTGTGGCATGTAATCATCTCTATTGGACAACACATATGGTTACACAAAATTAGGTGTGGCTTTTGGTCATTGCCCTTTGACAATACACACGATCGGACGACGTCTGGCGTGGCATGCCATTATAACCCTTGGACAATAGAAACGATTGGAGGACTTCAAACGTTGCTGGAAATCGCCCTTGGACTGCACACACAGATGGGCGATGTAGGGCCTGGAATTCCATCTTCGCCTTTGGAAAGCATAGACGATCAGATGATGTCACGCATGGCATGCCATCATCTCCTTTGGCTTGCACACACGGTCGTCCAATGTCAAGCGTGGAAAGCCAGAGAATACCTTGGACAACATAGATGGTTTGAAGATGTCGGGCGTGGCATTCCATCATCTCCTTTGGACTTCACACACAGATGGACGATGTCTTGCGTTGCATGCCATCACCACCTTAGAAATCACACACGTTATAACGATGTGGGGCGTGGCATGTCATCATCGCCCCTGGACAACACACATGGTAAAACGACATTAGGCGTGGCATGTCATCATCACCTTTGGACAGCAAACACGGTCAGACAACATCAAGTGTGGCATGGCATCATAGCCCTTGGATAACAAATATAGTTGGAAGATGTTGGGCGTGGCATGTTATCGTAGCTCTTGAACAACACATACGATCAATCGACGTCGAGCGTGGCACACCATTATAGCCGTTGGACAGCATACACTGTTGAATGACGTTGGGCTTACCATGTCATCATAGAGATTAGATAGCACACACAGTCAGTCGACTTCGGACGTGCCATGCCATAATCGCACTTTGATTGCACGTACAAATGGATGATGTTGGTCCTGGCATTTCATCCTCGCCTTTGGAAAGCATACACAATAAAAAGATCTCGGGTGTGGCATGCCATCATCTCCCTTGGACTACATACACGATCATACGATGTCATGGGTGGAATGCCAGAGTAGACCTTGCACAGCACACATAATCGAACGACATCGGGCGTGGCATGCCATCATCGCCCTTGGACAGCACATACAATTGGACGACGTCTGGAGTAGTCTGCCGTCATAGCCCTTGGAAAACACATATGGTAAGACGATGTAGAGGGTCGCTTGTCATTGTGGCCCTTAGACCGAACGCAGGGTTGGACAATGTGGGACGCAGCATGCTATCATTGACCTAGGAATGAACACACATATGGACTATGTCGAGCGTGGCATGCCATTATCACCTTTGGAAATCACACACAAAATGAGGCGTTTGGTTTTGAATGCCATCATCGCCCTATATTGTACTCATGGTCGAACGACGTCGGGCGTGAATTGCCAGAGTAGTTCTTTGACATCACACATGGTTGAACTACAGTAGGCATGGTGTGACATCATCGTCCATAGAATGCACACACAGGCGGAGGACATCGAGCGTAGCATAAAATAATAGCCCTTCGAAAACACATACGGTCGGACGACATAGGGCGTAGTTGCCATTATGTCTCCTGGACAGCACACATGGTAGGATGACGTCGGGCACCACATTCCATCATGGCCCTTAAACTGTACACACGGTTGGACCATGTGGACCTTGGAATGCCCATGTAGCAGTTGGACAACACACACTGTCGAATGAAGTCGGGCGTGGCATGCCATCATCGCCCTACCAAACCACACACGGTTGGACTACGTCGGGCGTGGCATGCTATCATAGATCTTGGAAAACACATATGCTAAGATGAGAGACGGCGTGGCTTGCCATTATGGACCTTGGACTGAACGCATGGTCAGATGATGTCGGACATGGCATTCCATCATCGCCCTTGGACTCCACATAAAATGGACGATGTCGGGCGTGGCATGCCATAATAAACCTTAGAAATCACACTCGGTATGACGATGTGGGGTGTGGCATGCCATTATCGCCCTTAAACAGCACACATGTTCAAACGACATCCGGAGTGGGATGCCATCATTGCATTTTGACAGCAAACACGGTCGGACAATGTCGGGCATGGCATGCCATCATAGCCCTTGGACAACACACATGCTTGAAGGACATTATCTGTGGCCTGTCATCATAGCCCTTGTATAGCACACACAATCAGTCAACTTCGGAAGTGGCATGCAAACATCGCCCTTGGACTGCACACACAAATGAACGATGTTGGGCGTGGAATTCCATCATCTCCCTTGGACTGTACACATGGTAAGACAACATCAGGCGTGGCATGCAATCATCGCCATTAGACATAATAGACGATCGGTCGACGTCGGGCGTGGCAAGCCATAGTAGCCCTTGGACATCACACACGGTTGAATGACATTAAGCTGACATGTAATCATAGCCCTTGGATAGCACACACGCCCAGACAACGTCGAGCGTTCAATGCTATCATCACCCTTGGACTGCACACACGAACGGATTGTGTTATGTGTGGCATGTAATCATCTCCATTGGACAACACATATGGTCGCACAAAATTAGGAGTTTCTTTTGGTCATTGCCCTGTGATAATACACACGATCAGACGACGTCAAGCGTGGCATTCTATTATAACCCTTGGACAGCAGAAATGATTGGACGACTTCAAATGTGGCTGGATATCGCCCTTGGACTGCACAAACAGAAGGGCAATGTAGGGCTTGGCATTCCAACTTCGCCTTTGGAAAGCATACACGATTAGATGATGTCACACATGGCATGCCATCATCTCCTTTGGACTACAAACACGGTCGACCAATGTCGGGCGTGGAAATCAAGAGAATACCTTGGACAGCACACATGGTTGGATAATGTAGGGCATGGCAGGCAATCATCGCCTTTGGACTTCACACACAGATGGACGATGTCGGGCGTGGCATGCTATCATCGCTTTTAGAAATCACACACGTTATGACGATGTGGGGCATGGCATGTCATCATCTCCCTTGGACAACACACATGGTAAAATTACATCCGGCGTGGCATGCCATCATCTCCTTTGGACAGCAAACACTGTAAGACGACGTCAGGTGTTGCATGGCATCATAGCCCATGGATAACACAAACGATTAGAAGACGTTGGGCGTGGCATGTTATCATAGATCTTGAACAACACACACGGTCGGACGACATCGAGCGTGGCACACCATCATAGCCTTGAGACAACACACACGGTTGAACGACGTTGGGATTAGCATGTCATCATAGAGATTAGATAGCACACACAGTCAGTCGACTTCGGACGTGCCATGCAATAATCGCACTTTGATTGCACACACAAATAGATTATGTTGGGCCTGACATTTCATCCTCGCCTTTCAAAAGCACAAACAATAAGAATATCTCAAATGTGGCACGCCATCATCTCCCTTGGACTATACACACGATAAGACGATGTCGAGAGTGGAATACCAGAGTAGACCTTGGACAACACACACAACCGGACGATGTCGAGAGTGGAATACCAGAGTAGACCTTGGACAACACACACAATCGGACGACGTCGGGTGTGGCATGCCATCAACGCCCTTGGACTGCACATACAGTCGGACGATGTTGGGATTAGCCTGCAATCATAGCCCTTGGAAAACACATATGGTAAGGCAATATAGAGCGTCGCTTGTCATTATGGCCCTTGGACCGAACGCACTGTTAGGCGATGTGGGACGTGGCATGCTATCATTTCCCTTCGAATGTACACACATATGGACGATGTCGAGTGTGGCATGCAATCATCACATTTTGAAAGCACACATAGAATGAGACGTTGGGCGTTGAATGCCATCATTGCCCTAGAATGAACTCATGTTCGAACAACGTCGTGTGTAGAATGCCTTAGTAGCCTGCGACTGCACACAAGGTCGATCTACATTAGAGGTGGCGTGACATCATAGCCCTTAGAATGTATAAACAGTCGGATGACGTCGGGCATAGCATGCCATAATAGCCTTTCTTAAACACATACGGTCGGACGACATAGGGTGTGGTTGCCATTATGGCCTTTGGACTGTACACACGGTTGGACCACGTCGACCGTGGAATGCCCGTGTTACTTTTGGACAATACACACTGTCGAACGAAGTCTGGTGTGGCATCCCATCATCGCCCTAGGACACCACACACGGTTGAACTACATCGATCGTGGCATGCCATCATTGCTATTGGAAAGCACACACGATCGAACGAAGTCAAGCTTAGCATGCCCCCGTAGCCCTTGGACAACACATATGGTCAAACGACGTCGGGCGTGGCATGACATCATCACACTTGGACTACACACAGTCGGACGATGTCAGCCGTAGCATGCCATCATAGAGCTTGCAAAACACACATGGTTAGAGGACAGAGGGAGTGGCTTGTCATTATGGATCTTGGACCGCACGCATGGTTGGACGATATCAAACATGGCATGCCATCATCTCCCTTGGACTTCACACATAAATAGATAATGTCGGGCGTGGAATGCCATTATTGCCCTTGGACATCACACACAGATGGACGATGTCGGGCGTGGTATGCCATCATCCTTTTTAGAAACTACACACAGTATGAAGACTTGGGGCGTGGCATGGCATCATTGCCCTTTGACAGCACTGATGGTCAAACAAAATTCGGTGTGGCATGCCATCATCGCCTTTTGACAGCAAACACGGTCGGACGACATCGGGCGCGGCATGCCATCATAGCCCTTGCACAACACACATGGTTGAAGGACGTGGAGCGTGGCATGTCATCATAGCCCTTGTTTAGCACACACAATCGGTCGACCTCAGACGTAGCATAACAGCATCGCCCTTGGACTGCACACACGAATGAACGATGTCGGGCGTGGCATTCAATCATCACCCTTGGACCATACACATGGTCAGACAACGTCAGGCGTGGCATGCCATCATCGCCATTGGACATCACACACAGTCAAACGAAGTGTGGCGGTGCATGCCTGCATAGCCCCTGGACAACACACACGGTCGGACAACGTCGTGCGTCAAACGCAAATTTAACCCTTGGACATCACACACGGTCTGTCGACATCGGATGTGGCATGACATCATCGCCCTTCGACTACAAACATTGAAAGAAGACGTCGGTCCTTGCAGTCCATCTTCACCTTTAGAAAGCACACACAATCAGATGATGTCAGGTGTAGCATGCCCTCATCAACCTTAGACTGCACACACGGTCGGATGATGTCATGTGTGGAAAGCCAGACTAGCCCTCGGATAGCACACACGATTGACAGACGTGGCGCATGACATGCCATCATAGCCCTTGAATTGCACAGACAGTCAAACGATGTCGGGAGAATCATACCATTATATACCTCAGAAAACACATGGTCAGACGAAATAGAGCGTGGCTTTTCATTATGGCCCTGAGACCGAACAAACGATTGGACGATGTCGGACGTGGCATGCCTTCATCGCCCTTGGAATGAACACACATATTGACGATGTAGGGAGTGTCATGGCGTCATCTACCTTGGAAAGCACACACAATATGAGACGTTGGGCGTGGAATGCCATCATTGCCATTGAACATCGTACATGGTCGGACGACATCGGGCGTGGCATTGCATCATGGACCTTGGACAGCACACACAGTCAAACGCTGTCGAGCGTAGAATGCCATTATGTCCCTTTGAGTGCACACACAAACAAATTATGTCGGTTGTGTAATGTCTTCATATCCCTTGGACAACACATACGTTCGGACGAAATTAGGCATGGCATTTCGTCATTGCCCTTTGACAAGACACACGATTGGACGACTTTTAGCGTTGAATGCAATTATAGCCCTTGGACTTGACAAATAATTAGAGGACTATGAGTGTGGCTGTTCATCATTGACCTTGGACAACACACACGATAGAACGACGTCGGGCGTTGCATGCCTTTATCACCCTTGTACTGCACACACACAGACTATCTCGGGTGTGGCATGCCACCGTAGCCCTTTGATAACACACACAGTCAGATGACATTGGGAGTTGCTTGATATCAATGCATTTGGACATCACACACAGTCAAACGACGTTAGGCTTGTCATACCATCATAGTCCTTGACAGCACAGATAGTAGGACGATGTCACTCGTGGCATGCAATCATGGACCTTGGACAACTCACACAGTAGGACGACGTAGGGTGTGGAATGCTCGTGTAGTCAATGGACATCTCACACTACCGCACAATGTATGGCGTGGCATACCATCATAGACCTTTGAGAGCACACACGGCAAGATGACATGGGGCGTGGAATGTCATTATTGACATTGGACAATAAACAATATCGTACGATATCAGTCGTGGCGTGCCATCATCGCTCTTGTACTGCACATACGAATAAATTATGTTTGAGATGCCATTCAATCATCGCACTTGGACATTACAAATGGTCTGAAAATGTCAGCTGTGGCATGCCATCATCGCCATTGGACAACACACATAGTCGAACAAAGTGCGGCATTATATGCCTGCGTAGACACTGGAAAACACACATGGTCAGACAATGTCGTGCGTTGCATGCCAATTTAACCTTTTGACATCACACACGGTTGAATGACGTTGCGCATGGCATGTCATCATAGCCCTTGGATAGCACACATGGTCTGTCGACATCGGACGTGTCATGACATCATCGCCCATCGACTACAAACATTAATGGACGATGTCGGTCTTGGAATTCCATCTTCGCCTTTGGAAAGCACACACGAGCAGATGATGTCAGGGGTGGCATGCCATCATCAACCTTGGGCTGCACACACGGTCGGACGATGTTAGGCGTGTAAAGCCAAACTAGCCCTTGGACAACAAACACGGTCAAACGACTTCGTGTAAGACATGCCATCATCGCCCTTGAACTGCACAGATAGTCAGACGAAATAGATGGTGGCTTCCCACTATTGGCTTTGGAACAAACGCACGGTTGGACGATGTAAGACGTGGCATGCCATCATCGCCCTTGGAATGCACACACAGATGGATGACGTAGAACGTGTCATGCCATCATCGCTTTTGGAAAGCACACACAATACGAGACGTTGGGCGTGGAATGTCATCATTGCCCTTGGACAACATACATGGTCGGAAGACATCGGGCGTGGCATGCCTTGATGGACCTTGGACAACACACATGGTCAGACGATGTCTAGCGTTTAATGTCATCATCGCCCTTGGACTACACATATAAACGGATTATGTCGGGTGTGGCATGTCATCATCTCCCTTGGACAACACATACGGTTTGACAAAATCAGGCATGGCATTTCGTCATTGCCCTGCCGGATGATCTGGGGAAGTCGGAATAGGAGAGCACTCATCTTGGAGTGGGCATACTATTTAGATGCTTTCAGCAGTTATCCGCTCCGCACCTTTTACAAGACACACGATCAGATGACGTCGAGCGTGGCATGCCATTATAGCCCTTAGACAGCACAAACAATTGGAGGACTTCGAGCGTGGTTGTTCATCATTGCCCTTGGACAGCACACACGATTGAACGATGTCGGGCGTGGGATGCCTTTATCGCCCTTGTACTGCACACACACGGACTCCACACACAGATGAACTTTGTCAGGCGTGGCATGCCATCATCACCTTTGGAAAGCACACATGGTATGACAACGTCGGGCGTGGCATGCCATCATCGCCCTTGGACTGCAAACATTGTAGGACGACGTCGGTTATGGTGTGACAAAGTAAACCTTAGACAACACACACGGTCGGACAACGTCGCACGTGGAATGTCATAATAGCCATTGGACAACACATAATGTCTGACCACATCGGTAGTGGCATGCAAGCATCGCTCTTCGACAGTACACTTGGTCGGACAATTTCGGGCGTGACATTCCATCATCTCCTTTAGACAGCACACACGGTCGAACGAAATCAGGCATGGCATGCCTGCATAGACCTTGGACAGCCGACACGATCACATGACGTCGGGTGTGGCATGCAATCATAGCCCTTGGACAGCACACACGGTTGAATGTCGTTAAACGTTGCATGTCAGCATAGCCCTTAGATAGCACACACAATCTTTCAACCTCGTACGTGGCATGACATCATCGCCCTTGAAATGCACACACGGATGGACGATGTTGGGCGTTGCATGCCATCATATCCTTTGGAAAGCACGCACAGGCAAAAAATTTAGGGTGTGGCATGTCATCATCGCCCTTGGAATGCACACACGGTCGGACGACGTCAGGTGGAGAATGCCTGAGTAGGCCTTGGACAGCACACACGGTCGAACAAAGTCAGACATTGCATGTCATCATCTCCCTTCGAATGCACACACTGTCGGAAGAGGTCGAGTGTAGCATACCATCATAGCCCTCGAAAATGAACATGGTCGAACGACATAGGGTGTGGCTTGCCATTATGGCCCTTGGAAAACATCCAAGGCAAGACAACGTCGAATGTGACATGTTATAATCGCCCTTTGAATGCACATACAGATGGACAATGACGGGCGTGGCATGCCATCATCGCTTTTGGACAACACACACGAATGGATGATGTTGGGCCTCGCATTCCATTATCACCTTTGGAAAGCACACATAATCAGATAACGTCAGGCGTGGCATGCCATCATCGCCCTTGGAGTGCACAGATGGTCGGACGACGTCAGGCTTGGAATGCCATCATAGGATTTGGAAAACACATATGGTCGGACGACTGACGGTGTGTATTTCCATAATAGACCTTTGATTGCACAGACGGTAAGACATAGCATGCCATAATCGCCCTTGGAATGTACACACAAATAGAGGATGTCGGGCGTGGCATTCCATCATCACCTTTGGAAATCACACATAGTCGGACGACGTCGGGCGTGGAATGCAATCATGGACCTTGGACATCAAACACGTCAGCTTACATCGGTGTGGCTTGCCATTATTGCCCATGTACTGCACACACAGTCGGGCAACATCGGGCGTGGCATGCTTGAGTAGCCCTTGGACAGCACACATAGTCCGATAACATCGGTCGTGGCTTATATAATAGAACTTTTACAACACATACGGTCGGACGAAGTGGGGAATGGCATGCTATCATCGCCCTTTGGCTGTACACATGGACAGACGATGTCAGGTGTGGCATGCAATAATGATCCTTGGACTGCATACATGGTCGGACAACATCGGGCATGGCGTGTCATCATGGCCCTTTGAAAGTACACAGGATTGGTCGACGTCGGGCGTGGCATGTTATCGTAGCCCTTGGACAACACACACGATCGGACGACATCGGGCATTGCCTACCATCATAGCCCTTGGACAACACACACGATCAAACAACATCAGGCGTGGCCCTCCTGCGTAGCCCTTGGATAGTACACACAATCGAACGATGTCGGGCGTGGCATGCCATAATCTCCTTTTTATCGCACACACAAATGGACGATGTTTGGAGTGGCATTCCATTATCTCCCTTGGACAACATATTGGTCTAACGAAGTCGGGCCGCGTAACCCATGGACAACACACATGGTAGAATGACGACAAGAGTGACATGCAATCAAAGTCCTTAGAGAGCACACACGATTTGAAAATGTCAGGCGTGGCGTGGAATCATAGCATTTTTACAACACACACGGTTAAGTGACCTTAAGCGTGGCATGTCATCATATCCTTTGGAGAGCACGCACAATTGGGTGACCTTGTATGTGGAATGCCATTATCGCCTTTGGACTGCACACACGATTGAACGATGTCGGGCGTGGCAATCTATCATCATCCTTTGACAGTACACATGGTCAAAAAACGTCAGGTGTGGCATGCCATCATCCCCTTCAGACAGCACTCACGGTAGGACGCGTCGGGCGTGGTATGCCATCGTATTGCTTGGATAGCATAGATAGTTGAATGACATTAAGTGTGGCATGTCAACATAGCACTTGGATAGCACACACAATTGGTCGACCTCGAATGTGGCATGCCATCCTCGCCTTTGGACTGCACACACTGATGGATATTGTCGGGCCTGGCATGCCCTCATCATCTTTGGAAAGCACGCACGGTCAACTGACGTCGAGAGTGGCATGACATCATTTCCCTTGGACTGCACACATGGTCAGACGATATCGAGCATAGAATGCTAGAGCAGCCCATGAATAGCACACATGGTCGAATGACATCGGGCGTGGCATTCCGTAATCTCCCTTGTACTACACACACATATGTATGATGTTTGGCGTGGCATGACATCAGTGCATTTTGAAAGCACACATGGTAAGACGACATCGGGCGTGGAATGCCATCATCACCCTTGGACTGCACGCTCAGATAGACAATGTTGGACCTAGCATTCCAATATTGCCTTTGGAAAGCACACACGGTCTGACAATGTTAGCCATTGCATGCCATCATCTCCCTTGGACTACACACATGTTAAAGACGGCGTCGCGCGTAGAATGCAAGAGTAGCTCTTGGACAGCACACACCACCGGACAATGGCAAGGGTGGCATGCCATCGTCATCATTGGAGTGCACACACAGTCGAACAACGTCAGGCTTGGCTTGCCATTATGGCCCTTGGACCGCACACACTATCGAATGATTTCAAACGTAGCATGACATCATTGCGCATGGAATCTACTCAAAGATGGACTTTGTCGCGTGTGGCATGCAATCACCGCCCTTGGACTGCAAACATGCTTGGACGATGTCGGTCGTGGAATGCCAGAGTAACCCTTGGATAACTCACTTGGTCGGACAACGTCGCAGGTGGTATGTCATCATAGCCATTGGACAACACATAATGTCTGACAATATCGGTCGTAGCATGCAAGCATCGCTCTTAAACAATACACATGGTCGGAGAAGATCGGGCGTGGCATGCCATCATCTCCTTTGGACAGCACAGACGGTCGAACGAAATCAAGCGTGGCATGCCTGCGTAGCCCTTTGACAGCCGATACTTTTAGACGACGTCGGGCGTGGCATGCAATCATAGCCTTTTCCCAGCACACATAGTTGAATGACGTTAAGTGTTGCATGTCATCATAGACCATGGAAAGCACACACAGTCAGTCGACCTTGGACGTGGAATGCCATCATCACCGTTGGACTGCACACACAAATGGGCAATTTTGAGCGTTGCATGCCATCATCGGCTTTGGAAAGCACCCACAGTCAAACAATGTCGGTTGTGGCATGCCATCATCACCCTTGGACTGCACACACAATCGGACGACGTCGGGCGTAGAATGCCTAAGTATCCCTTGGATAACACACATTGTCGAACGAAGTCGGACGTTGCACATAATCATCGCCCTTGGACTACACACACAATCGGACGACATCGAGCTTAGCATGCCATCATAGCCCTTGGAAAAGGCACATGGTAGAACGACATAGGGTGTGGCTTGCCGTTACGGCCCTTGGACAACATACACGGAAGGACGACGTCAGATGTGTCATGTTATCATCGCCATTGGACTGCACATAAAAATGGACAATGTCGGGCGTGGTATGCCATCATTGCCTTTGAAAAGCCCACATGGTAAGACGACGCCAGGCGTATCATGCAATCATTACTCTTGAACTGCACACATGGATGGACGATATTGGGCCTTGCATTCGATCATCACCTTTTGAAAGCACACACGATCAGACAACGTTGGGCATGGAATGCCATCATAGCCCTTGTAAAACACATATATTCGGACGACAGAGTGCGTGGCTTGCCATAATTGACCTTGGACCACACGCACGGTCAGACAATGTCAAACATGGCATGCCATCATCGCCGTTGGACTGCATAAACTGATGGACGATAACGGACGTGGCAGTCTCATCATAGTCATTGAACAACACACAATGTCGGATGAAGTCAGTCTTTACATGCCTTCATCGCTGTTATACTGCACACACGAATAAATGATGACGGGCATTGCATACCATCATCGCTCGTGAATGATACACATGGTCGAATAAGTTAGGTGTGGCATGACCGAATGGCCCTTATCCAGTATAGACGGTCGTACGACGTTGTGAGTGGTATCCATCATAGTCCTTGGACAAAACTCATGGTTGAACGACGTTGGGCGTGGTATGTCATCATACCCCTTGAACAACACACACGATCTGTTGACCTAAGACGTAGCCTGCCATCATCTCCCTTGGACTGTACACACAAACAGACGATGTCGGGCGTGGCTTTCCATCATCACCTTTGGAAATCACACATAGTCGGATGACGTCGGGCGTTGTCTCTTTGACATCAAACACGGTCAGCTGATGTCGGGTGTGGCTTGGCATTATTGCCCTTGGACTGCACACACGGTCAGGAAACATCGGGCGTGGCATGCTTGAGTAGCCCTTAGACAACACACACGGTCGGATGACATCGGGAGTGGCTTATATCATAGACCTTGGACAACACATACGGTCGGATGAAGTATGATATGGCATGCTATCATCGCCCTTGGACTGCAAACACAGACGGACGATGTTAGGCATTTCATGCAATCATGGTACTTAACTGCACACATTGTCAGATGACGTCGGGCTTGGTATGCCATCATGGCGCTTGGACAGTAAACAATATCGGACGATGTCGGGCATTACATGCCATCATAGACCTTTACCACACTAACCAACAGATAAATTTGGGTGTGGCATGCCATTATCGCCCTTGAACAACACATAGGTAGGAAGAAGTCTGGCGTTGCATTCCTTCGTAGTCCTTGGATAGCACAAACGATCGGACGAAGTTGGGTATGTTATGAAATCATCACCCTTGGACTGCACATACAGACAATTGATGTTAGGCATTGCATACAATCATGGTTATAAACTGCACACACGGTCAGACAACGTCGGATATGGCATGCCATCATGTCTCTTGGACCGTACAAAGGATCAGACAATGTTGGGTGTGGCATGCCATCATAGCCCTTGGATAGCACAAACAATCGGATGACGTCGGGCGTGGCATACCATCATGGCACTTGGACTGGACACATAGTCGGACAACGTTGGGTGTTGCATGCCTTTCTAGCCCTTAGACTACACACACAACCGGACGATGTTGGGTGTGTCATGCCATCATTGCCATTGTGAAGCACACACTGTTGGACGACGTCGATCTTGGTGTGTTATTATATCCCTTGGAAAGCACACATAGTCAGATGACAGCGGGCGTGGCATGTTACCATAGCCCTTAAACAACAGAAACTGTTGGACGACGTTGGCATGTCATGTCATCATAGCCCTTGAACAACACACACAGTCGATCGATGTCAGGCGTGGCCTGCTATCATTGCCCTTGGACTACACATAGAGATGGATGACATCATGCGTTGCATGCCATCATCACCTCTGGAAGGTACACAGGGTTGGGTTTTGCATGCCATCATCTATCTTGTACTGCATACATCAATGAACGATGTCGGGCGTGGCATTTCATCATCGCTCTTGGAAAGTACAAATGCCATCATAGCTCTTGGACAACATGCACACTTAGACAGCGTCAGACGTGGCCTGACATCATAGCCCTTGTAAAGGATACATGGTCTGACGACATCGAGCGTGGCATTCAATCATGATCCCAGGACAGCACACACGGTCAGACGATATCGAGTGTTTAATGCCATCATCTCCCTTGGACTGTACACACGAACAAATAATGTCATGTGTTCCATGTAATCATCTTCCTTGGACTACACATATGGTTGGAAGATATTAGGCGTGGCTTTTGGTCATTGCCCTTTGACAATACACAAGATAAGACGAAGTCTGGCATGGCTTGCCATTATAACCCTTGGATAGCACAAACGATTGGAGGACTTCTAGCGTGGCTGGTCATGGCCCTTGGACAGCACAAACAAATGGACGATATAGGGCCTGGCATTCCATCTTTGGCTTTGGAAAGCATACACGATCAGATGATGTCACGTGTGGCATGCAATCATCTCTTTTGGACTGCACACACGGTCAGACAACGTCAGGCGTGGAGGGCCAGAGTATCCCTTGGACAGCACACATAATTGGATGACGTCGAGTGTGGCATGCCACCATCGCCCATAGACTGCACAGACAGTCGGACGACGTTGGGAGTAGCATGCCATCATAACCCTTTGAAAATACATATGATCGGATGAAATATAGCATGGCTTGACATTATGCCGAATGCACGTTTGGGCGATGTCGGACGTTGCATGCCATCATCGTCCATTGAATGCACACATATGGATATTGTCGTGCGTGGGATGCTATCATCGCTCTTGGAAAGAACACACAATCGAACGAAGTCAAGCTTTGCATGCCCACGTAGCCCTTGGAAACCACACAGAGTCGGACAATATCGGGCGTGGAATACAATCATATCCCTTGGATAACACACGCAGTTGGAAGACGTTGGGTGTGGCATGTCATCATAGCTCTTGAAGAGCACACACAGTCGGACGACTTCGAGCATGGAACGCCATCATAGCTGTTGGACAACACACAAAGTTGAATGACGTTGGGCTTAGCATGTCATCATTGACCTTAGATAGAACACATAGTCAGTCGACTTTGGACGTTCCATGCCATAATCGCCCTTTGACAGCACACACAAATGGACGATGTTGGGCCTGGCATTCCATCATCTCCTAAGGAAAGTATACACGATAAGAGGTTCTCGAGTATGGCACTCCATCATCTCCCTTGGACTACATACATGATAAGATAATGTCGGGCATGGAATGGCAGAGTATCACATAGACAGTACACACGGTCGGACGACGTCGGGCGTGGCATGCCATCATCGCCCTTGGACTGCACATAAATTCGGATAACATTGGCAGTAGCCTGGAATAATAGCCCTTGGAAAACACATATGGTCAGACGAAATAGAGAGTCCCTTGCCATTATGTCCCTTGGACCGATTGCACGGTTGGATGATGTGGGACGTGGCATGCCATCATCGCATTTGGAATGCACACACATATGGACGATTTCGGGCGTGGCATGCCATCATCACCTTTGGAAAGCACACACGGTTGGATGACGTCGAATGTGGCATGCCATCATGGCCTTGGACAGCACACACGGTTGGATGACGTCGAATGTGGCATGCCCGTGTAGCCATTAGGTTACACACACTGTAGGACGACGTCGGGCGTGTAATGCAATCATATCCTTTAGATAGCACACACGATCGAATGACGTTGGGTGTGGCACGTCATCATAGCTATTGGACAACACATAATGTCGGACGACATCCATTGTGGCAATGCCATAATCTCTTTTGTACTACACACACAAATGAACGATGTCGGACATGGCATTCTATTATCGCCCTTGGACTGTACACGTGGTCAAACAACATCAGGCGTGGCAGGTCATCATAGCTCTTGGACAACACACAGAGTCGGATGGTGTCAGGCGTGGAATAACATCATAGCCCTTGGAAATCTTAAACGGTTGAATGACTTCGGCCGTGGCATGCCATCATTGCCCTAGGATAGTGCACACGGTCGAACGATGTCGGGCGTTGAATGACATAATTGCCCTTGGACTGCAAAAACCAATGGATTATGTAAGTTGTGGCATGTTATAATTGCCCTTTGACTACACATATGGTCGAACAAAATTGGTCGTGGCATTTTGTCATTGCCCTTTGCCAAGATACACGGTCGGACGACTTTGGGCGTGGCTTGCCATCATAACCTTGGACAACACACACGATTGAAGAACTTAAAGTGTGGCAGGTAATCATAGCTCTGGGACAGAGCACATGGTAGAACGACATCGGACGTGGCATGCTATCATTGCCCTTGTACTACACGCACACCGATGACGTCGGACGTGGCATACCATCACAGACATTGGACAACATAAACAGTCTTATGACATCGGGTTTAGCTTGATATAATGGCTCTTGGACATCACATACACTCGGACAACATCGGGTGCGACATGCCATTATAGTTATTGGATAGAATACACGGTTGGACGATGTCAGGTGTGGCATGCCATCGTGGTCATTGGACAAACACATGGTCGGACGACGTTGGGTGTTGCATGTTTGCATAGACAATCGACAAAGCACACTCTCGGACACCGTCGGACATGGCATTCCATCATAGCCCTTGGACAGCACGTCACGGTCGGGAGACGTCAGGTTTTGCATGTTATCATAGACATTGGACAACACACAATGTCAGACGACATCAATATAGTCTACCTGACACTTTTTTTGCTATTCTAGTAGACTCAATTTGCCCGTGGAGGTGAGTGGATGAAGCTGTTAAGCTTCTTACTCTAATTACCAACTCGGACTATATTAGTATAAAGCGACATTATCCCTTTACTAAATCCTTCCTCGCTTACCACCATGAACAAGA
Organism: Solanum chmielewskii; assembly: GCA_027704785.1. Classification (NCBI taxonomy): domain Eukaryota; kingdom Viridiplantae; phylum Streptophyta; class Magnoliopsida; order Solanales; family Solanaceae; genus Solanum; species Solanum chmielewskii. The sequence goes on from JAKWIX010000064.1 coordinate 59,802, forward strand.
CCTTCGCCGATGAATTGGTTTTTCATTATTTAATAAGAAAGATAGCAAATCCTACCATTGTATTTCCTTTTTTTCATTTGGAGCCTATCAAATTGGAGAGTTTCTAGATTAAGACACTTCTTGTATTCGGACTATCTAGATTGATTTAATGAGAGTGTGGTCGACATGGTAAAAGAACAAATCAGCTACACTTTTCTGGACCCTTTTTTTTACTAGCTTTAATTTCACTCCCTGCACAACACACGACACTTAATGTAATAATGAATTTTCTAGGAGAACAAAATGAAGCTAATTTATAGCTCTTGTCATATATCTATCTTTGCTTCCAATAATTATGAATATATAGTGAATTTTTTGCGCAAACCGTACATATTGCGTTAACAATAATGGGGGGAGGTGGTTTTTGTTAGTTAAATATAAGTTGTAGTTTGAGTCCTCTAGAGGATGGTCCCCCCTTTTTTGGGAAAGTATAGTGGATAGGGCTTATCTTTCCCTTCAACCAGCCACTCTTTTAGTTCCAAAAATATATATAATCCAGAATCCTTTTAAGTTCCTTATCACAAAAGTGACCGAGCAAGCAGATGATTTTCCCTAAGGCATCGATGGACCAACACCTTCATATGTATAACACCCGAATTTCTTGATTCACGGCGTCAAGTATTTTAACTTTAAATCTCACTACTCGATTTGTAGATGGTGATACCTCCACCTTTTGCGACGTGATCCTTTGTTATTCACTTGTGCAGGTAGCGAAGAGGTCAGTGCCTCTCTTCTGGCTCTGGGGTGGTTGGGTCTTCTCTTTCTCAATTATGACATACTCGGTTAGGTTGCCATCTAGATCTCAGTCGGGTGAGAGTTCCAAATTATGGTCTCATTCTTCCCTTGATTCATGATCTTGCAGCTGAATTAATCCCCCATGTTTCAGGACCTGAACCGTTATGGTTCTCTTGTACAACTTCTACTACATAGTCTCCTCCACTTCTGGAATTGTAAAAGAAAGCTTTTCCAAGACCGAACAAGAACAAAAGTACTGATCGCTTTCTACAATAAGAAAATAGTTATCTAATAGCCTTATTTTCTTTCTTTGATAATGCCGTAGCGTAGGACTCCACCAATTTTGGAAGCTGAAGATGCTCTAAAGATGCTCTAAAGATGCCTAAATAAAACCAAAGTTCCACAATCCCTTACCTAGCCCTGCCCATCTCTTCACATTGAAATGAACACTTAAGAACCTCTGGAAGTGAACAGAAAGTGATGGCAGAGTCCACCTTGTCCTGATACGACTTTATTTCCCTGTGTTCTATCACTAACGGATGGCCTACACAAGGAAGAAATCAAGGGCAGTCACTTGTATATTAGGTAGACTTCTCACTAAACACAAGTAAGAGCTATCTTTCATTGAGAATGAGGGCCCTCCTAAGGACGTATTTTCATCTCCGTACTTATATAAGAGAGTCAAAGTTCAAACAACCCACTTTTTTCCGTTGCTTTGCGCTCTCCGACGGTTCTACATACCCGTCGTAAAGAGAGAGCGCAGTGTGATTGGATCTATAATGGAAATAATGGATATGATCTGTCGTATAGCTTCGCTAGCAGTGTCGAGCTTTGCTCGCGATTCTACAAGAACTAAGGACCTGAACTGAATGGAATTTAAGACCTCTCGCGCGGCTATCTAAAGACTGATGAACCGCTACTGAACGAGAGCGAGTAAAGTGAATAAGCACGAAACAAATTAAATAGAAGTTGTACCAATGAGCTACTAAGGAATGATTATGTTGAAGTTTCAAACGTAGAGCTCGGTACTTTAAATTTCATGATTGTATTTCAGGCTGAGCACAACATCCTTATGCACCCATTTCATATCATAGGCCTAGCTGGTGTAAAAGGTGGATCCCTATTCAGTGCAATGCATAATTCCTTGGTAACTTCTAGTTTCATTAGGGAAAGCACAGAAAATGAATCTTCTAATAAAGGTTACAGATT
>JAKWIX010000065.1:0-39655 GCA_027704785.1 Solanum chmielewskii
TATTATTATCATTATTATCATTACTATCATTATTATCATTACTATTATTATGTTATTTATTATTATTATTACTATGATTATTACAATAATTACTATTATTACTATTATTACTATTTTTATTATTACTATTATTATTATTATTATTATTATTATTGTTATTGTTATTATTATTATTCTAATAGTACTATTATTACTTTTTTACTATAACTATTATTATTATTATTGTAATTATTATTATTAATATTACTACTACTATTATAAATTTTATTATTATTATTACTATTATTACTATTATTATTATTATTACTATTACTATTATTATTACTATTACTATTACTATTATTATTATTATATTAATATTATTATTAATATTTTTATTTTTATTATTATTATTATTTTTATTATTATTATTATTATTATTACTACTACTACTACTGTGATTATTATTATTACTATTATTATTATTATTGTTATTGTTATTATTATTATTCTAATAGTACTATTATTACTATTATTATTACTACTAATATTATTTTACTGTTATTATTATTATTATTATATTATTATTTTATTATTATTATTATTATTATTTCTATTATTATTACTATTATTACGATTACTTTTATTACTATTATAAAATTATTATTATTATTATTATTATTACAATTATTACGGTTATCATTATTACTATTATAAATACTATTTTTATTACTATTATAAATATTATTATTATTATTATTACTATTATAATTATTATTACTATTATGACTATTATGATTATTATTATTATTGTTATTCTTATTCTTTTTATTATTATTATTATTATTATTATTGTTATTCTTATTCTTCTTATTCTTCTTATTCTTCTTCTTCTTCTTCTTCTTATTATTATTATTATTATTATTATTATTATCATTATTATTATTATTATTATTTATATTTTCATTATTATTATTATTATTATTATTTATTGTTTTTATTATTATTATTATTATTATCATCATCATCATCATCATCATCATCATCATTATTATTATTATTATTATTATTATTATTATTATTATTATTATCATTATTATCATTACTATTATTATTATTATTATTATTATTTATGATTTTTTTAAATTATTATTATTATTATTATTGTTTTTATTTGTATTATTATTATTATTATTTTTACTACTGTTATTATTATTGTTATTGTCATTGTTATTATAACTATTATCTTGATAAGTATTATTATTATTATTATTATTACTACTACTTATTATTATTATTATTATTGTTGTTGTTATTATTAGTGTTATTACTATGATTACTATTAATACTACTATTATTGTTACTATTATTATTATTATTTTTATTATTATTGCTATTGTCATTCTTATTATTCTAATAGTACTATTATTTGTATTATTATTATTATTATTATTGTTATTATTATTATTTCAATTATTATTATTATTATTATTATTATATTATTATTATTATTACTACTACTATTACTATTATTATGACTATTATTATTATTATTATTGTTATTATTATTATTATTACTACTATTATTATTATGATTATTATTATTATTATTATTACTATTACTATTATATTTATTATTATTATAATAATAATAATAATAAAAATATTTATTATTATTATAGCTCAAGCCTTAAGAAAACTAAACTATGATACGTAAGAATGCAGCACCTGAATATTTTATCATATTGGTTACTCAAAAATGGAAAAAGAAAACTTCTGCATCAGTTTGGGTGTGTGTAGTGTTTGAAGTGAGACACTAAAACATAATGTGACACTTGCTAAAAGTATGTATTAGATTGTGATAATACCATCATTACTTGATTTTCGAAATCCTTACGAATCAAAAAATCCAGAAATGTCTAATCCACATTGCAAAAGTAAGCAATTTATTGGAAAAATATATTGAACTTCCTATGTAGACAGTAACATACTCCTGGTCACAAATTTCAATTCATTTAACTTCAGATATAACTATGAGAGGTATATTTACAAAAGAGTATAAGATCCTAATTTCACTTATACCTGCTATTAATAGTTTCTTACTCTGTCTATGACACATTACAATTCTTTTTCTAGTGATTTTCTTTTAACCAGTAATAAGACAACAACTTTGTACCCTTAAACATCTCAAATATCCCCAAATTTCCTATCAATCAAAATGGAGCAGAACAGAGTGACTGGATCGCTACTAATTAAGTAGATAAAAGGAGGAAGGAGAGAAAAAGAAATCGTAATGACGGGTGGGGAAGAACATAGGTAAAAAGGGTTGTCAAATTTTCTTGTAGTTATTTGATATTTTCTCTATTTGTTATTTATTGTGCATGGCTTGAACTTGTTATTATATATTTTTCTTCTTCTGTTACTAAGACAATTGTACACCAGGGAAAGCATCCAAGAGTAAAATAACGCTAATTTATCCAATTCGTCTATGTTTGAACAGACTAATTAATGCATGCATTTTACTTATTAAAATCATATAAGTAGTAGTAAAAACACAACATTTCTGGAAAAGTTATCTTGTGATTCTATGATCTGCAACCAAACACGAGATAAACTCATCCTAAAATTAATTAAAGTCTCACACGGGATAAACTCATCTTTAGATATTTACGTATGTGAAAACTATGAAAGTTTAGCAATTGATATATGGAATATAGATTTTGAACTCATGACTTCCAAAATATAGCTAAATGAGTGCTAAAAATTTTAAAAATTTAACGTACCAAATTTAAATTCAAGGACGTTATTGTTATGCAGTTATTGATCTTACTGATATGATTTTCATACCTTGTTGTGAGATGTGTTGGTCGACGGCAGGTTGAACAATAAAATGTTCTCTATGTCCAAATCCTTGGAAATACTTGCTTGCAGTCAGAGCATACTAAGACACAAAATTTTTGAGTTTCATTGGATATTAACAATTGAGCTTGCACGTGGAATACTTGCCCTTGGGCATACATATGAAATGGTAAATTATATTAACATTTCATTTCACAAAGAGATTTAAGATGTAGATGATGCATATACCAAAGATTGTTGCTGGATGTTGATAATAGGCACTATGTGTTTTTCAAATGGCACAAACAAAAGAGAGCCTGTAGCTGTGGTGCTTTTTGTTGTGTATGTGTTGAGAATCGGTTTTATTTCATCAGACCTGTATGTAAAACATGTTAAAGATGTGAATACATTTATTTGTTTATGGAGAGGTGTATTTTGAATACCATGTCTTTAATGCGATAGCTTGTGGGTATGGAGGATCAATCTGGATTGTTGTACCAAATCTATTTGAAAGGCCTGCATGTTGTTTAATAGATGGTGTTAATTCGATTAATATGTGTTATAGGAGATATTGTTAATATTTTTGATTTTACCTGAAGATGATTTTGATTTGGACGCTTTTCTGGCAATAATTACTGGAAATTCTTGAAGTTCTTTCAGATGTTTGAGAAGTTTATTTCCATATAGGTCGATGAATTCTTCCCAGAGAGTGAGTTTTGTTGGTTTCCTCCTATTTTCATAAAAAAAGAAAGAAAGAAGATAAACAGTGTTATAATAGATCATAACTTACACAGATACAAGCAAATTTGAGAAAAATTTCACGAAAGAAAGTAAAGAAAAATGTGTTACAATCGTTGTATATACACAAATAAAATGAATATCATCAAAGTAGGATGCAACATTCATACTGTTGTTTTCCAATTAGGGTGAAAGAGAAAACTGAAATTGCAAGACCTTGGTGAACGCTATGAGATCCGTTATTAGTTTTGTAGTTTTCTTAACTTTACAGGATGAATCTTGGCCTATAATTAGAATTACTAAACAACTTTAATAATTATTTATATTGTCTTTTTTATTCTGGTCCGCAATTACCATGGCTCAAAAGAAACATCTTTTTGATAAACATTACATAAAAGCTAGGCTTACAAATGGTATAGTATTAATAGTGGTAATCAAGTAACATCTAAAATGTCAAATATGTAAAGGAGATGGTAAGCAGGGTGGGTGGTTGAACTGGTGGTGCCTGTGAAAGGTGAAAATGGAGGGGAGACAAATAACTAGTATATTGAACTCATATTAGATAAAAATGTTGATAAGTAATTCATTCATCTCAAGTGATATTTACATACAGAAACTGCTAGATATTGACACATATTAGCAACAAGTTTTTTTTACCTGAAGTTGATGATCCCTTGTCTTATTGAAGGGTATTTCTTTTGGTCATAAGAAGAAGAAGAATTCTGGCTAAACAAAGACATAGTAAGCATACTTAGATTGTTCAAATAGTTAGGTGTTAAATTCTTTTTAGAGAGCAACCTGGTTGTTATGACAAGGGATAGAAGACCCTTCAGGATCACTGTCACATTCCAAATGAGATTCAGGAGACAACAAGTCAAGTATTGGAAATATAGGAGATATAACACCCTTCACATGTTTGAAAGGAAAAAGATCTTCCTTGAATACAACATGTCTTTTCACAAAGAAAGACTTGTTGGTGAGTGCATATAATTTGTAGACCTTCTGTGATTGTGAGTAACCCATAAAAACAGTTGGAATGGCTCGAGATGCAAACTTGTCAGTTTTCTTAGGACTTGTGGCATAGCACAAGCAGCCAAATACCCTGAGATGGTTCATAGTATGAGGTTTCAAATATAGGAATTCATAAGGTGTCTTATAGCCAATAACTCTAGAAGGAATTCTGTTTAAGAGATAGACTACAGACAGAACATTCTCCCCAAAACTTCAAGGGCATTTTTATTGGAATCGGAGGGATCTGACCATATCAAGTATGGTTCTATGCCTCATTTCAACCACTCCATTTTGTTGAGGAGTGTAGACACAGGTGGTTTGATGTTGGATGTCAGAGGCCTTTAAAAAATCTTGAAAACAAGTACTTAGAAACTCCATTAAAGTGGCTGGTTAGTGTTGTCTATGGGTCTTGGCATATGATATTTGTCACTCTTGAATACCAACAATGTGCATGACATTCCTTATAAGAATGAGCTTACAAGTTAAGCATTATTATGTCGGTATAATCAGATTTGGTATATTGACAAACCTAGATCAAGTTTAATCAGTCAATCAAAAGGATAATCAAACATCAATAATAATAGATGTGCTGCAAGTTTAAGTACATCACAATTAGATAAACCCGATATTTAAAGCTATTCAATAAAATCCAAATCAGAAGATCAACCCCATTCCCCACTCCCAATTCCATAGCATCCAGTTAGTGATTTGCAAAGAAAATTAGAACAATCCATGCGATAATTGGAAACTTTTTATCAAAATGTGGTAATCAACTTATCTTTTTCTCCTTATTTATTTTTTTCTTTTCGCTTTTGGGCAATATTACGAATAAAGAAGTAGATGCAGCAGAAAACTTTGCGAAATTGAGTGAAATTTTAGATCCTTAGATCAAGTCATATACCATGTTAAGGTAACATTCAAATATGAGATGCTTGCAATCACAGAGAAGGTAATTTTTTTTAAAAAAATTACTTTCCAAGAAAGAGGGTCAATAAAACACCTAGATCAAATTTGGACCTTCAACTTTGACGAAAAGGAAGATGACATCACTATTCATTAATAAATCCAGTTATTTGACACAAGCACATAAAAAACTGTAACGACCTGTTTAGTCGTTTTGAGCAGCAGATTTTATTTCTGGAAAAACAGGCTGAGGCGACGGACCCCACAACGGACCGTCATGGGCACGACGGACCGTCGTAGGGTCTCGTTTCAAAACACTTAGAAAATCTGAAATTAGGTACTGAAAATCGACTCTCTGAACTTCGTAACGAAATGGCAGGACGGACCGTCACAGGTGTGACGGACCGTCACAGAGTCTTTAGTGAAAATCCAGTCTCTGAGCCTTGCGACGACCTGCAGGACGGACCGTCGCAGGCACGATGGGTCGTCGCAGGTTGCGCAATCCCAGTCTGGGTCGGATTTCTTTATACGTTTTAAGGGACATTTTTGACTATTCCTGCTTTAATTATAAAGTTAGTGGGTTAATGTTAATAAGTCTAATTACTTGGGGGTTAAAAGAGGTAACCTTAAGTTAATTAGTGGGTTATTATTGCCATCTTTTATTCTTAATTATATACTAATTAGGGTAAAAGAAAGAGGGTTTGAAACAAGAAAATAGAAAGAACAAAGAGAAGGAAAGAGAAACGATAGAGAGAGGATCGAACGAGAGGAAAAACACAAAGCTTGGGAAATTGCTTGCTTGATCACGAATCTTCAGTGGAGGTAGGTTATGGTTTTTATGCTTTCATAGTAAAATCTTAATAGAGAATGATATGCATTGGGTAGTATTGTAAACCCTTCTATGTGCTTAATTGTATGCATGCATGAATGTGATTATATGATTGTGATGAAATAAGCACGATGAAGCTATTGAATCCAAAATCTTGATAAAAAACTAATCTCTTGTTAATGATGATGCCTTTGTATGAAAGAAGGCTTGATGAACTAAAGTAATGAGATTGATGATACCTTGGTATAAAAGAAGGCTTGATGAACTAAAGTAATGAGATTGATGATGCCTTGGTATAAGAGAAGGCTTGATGAATTGATAGAATGAGATTAGGGGATCGGGTGTCACGAACCGACACGTAGATTTAGGGGATCGGGTGTCACGAACCGACACGTAGAATTAGGGGATCGGAGTGTCACATTCCGACACATAGTAGTAAGGGAGCGGAGTGTCACATACCGACACAAGAGGAATAAAGATAATGAATCTTGAAAGATGTTAATATGCTCAATTTAATGAATCTAATTCCCAGATGAGTATGGTATTGAGGCTTGAGTCCTCATGTGTGAACTTGACGGTAATTGTTAATGATATAGTACTTGCTGTTGCTACATGTTGAGTATCATAGTTGATTTTATGATATTACTTGGTATATATTGATTTCTATTTTGAGTTGGCCGATGATATCTACTCAGTACCCGTGTTTTGTACTGACCCTACTTTTACGTTTTCTTCTTGTTTATTTGTGGAGTGCAGCAAACGTGCCGTCATCTTCGACTCAACAGTAACTCTAGCCAGTCTTCATTACTCCGGATATCAGGGTGAGCTAATGCTTCTAGCTTGGACTTGATCTTCCTCTTCACGTCTTGATGCCTTGATGTTCCGGCATGGACTAGCTTTTACTTGTTTTAGCTTTTAGAATACTCTTAGTTTAGTCATTTGATTATAGATGTTCTTGTGGTGATGACTTCCAGATTTTGGGGAATAATAGATGTTGGATTTTAGAAGTTATTGAATTGGTTTTTATTAATGAGTTAAGTCTTCCGCATTACTTTCTGTTGATATTATATTGAAATGTTAAGGTTTAGATGGGTTGGTTCGCTCACATAGGAGGGTAAGTGTGGGTGCCAGTCGCGATCCAATTTGGGTCGTGACAAACATGGTATCAGAGCATTAGGTTCGTTGGTCTCATCACACAAGAACGAGTCTAGTAGAGTCTTAAGGAACGGTAGGGGGACGCCTTTACTTTTCTTTGAGAAGCTATAAGACTTTAGGAAAATTCCATTCTTTCATTCCTTCTTTCGTGCTATTACTTGGATCCAATTGGTATCTAGGTGATACAAATTGGTATCTGACCATCTTCACTCTATTTCGCAGATGGTTAGAACTAGAGCAACGACTGCGCCAACATCAACATCGGCAAGACAAGAAGCGTCTAAGCCAGCCACTGGGGCTGTAGCTCGAGGAAGATTAACGGCAAGAGGTCGTGGTAGAGTTCGTGGGAGGACGTCCTCTAGAGGAAGAGGACGAGCACCTAGCCCGTCTGATACTAGGGCAGTGACTCCTCCACCGACTGAAGAGGTAGTGAGAGAGGGTGAGGAAGGGGAAACTGAACAAGTACAGAATGAGGGATTGCCTCCCCAACCTACCCCAGACATGATCAATCAGGTTCTTGCTTATCTTAGTGGGTTATCTGATCAAGGTCAAGCACCTCCAGTGTTTTCTGCACCAGCACCTCAGGGTCCGGAGGTACAACATGCGGCTACTGCGGCTCCTCGCATGGATGCTCCATTGGAAATAGGCACATTTCCTCGTCTGACTACAGGGCCTATAATGACAAATGATCAGCATGAACTTTTCAGTAAGTTCTTGAAATTGAAACCTCCAGTCTTCAAGGGTGCTGAATCTGAGGATGCTTACGATTTTCTGGTTGACTTTCATGAGCTACTACACAAGATGGGTATAGTAGAACGGTTTGGTGTTGAGTTCGTGAGTTATCAGTTTCAAGGGAACGCCAAAATGTGGTGGCGGTCACATGTTGAGTGTCAACCAACAGAGGCACCACCTATGAATTGGGCCTCATTCTCTAGCTTGTTTATGGAGAAGTATATCCCCCGGACTTTGAGGGATAGGAAAAGGGATGAGTTCTTGAGCCTAGAGCAAGGTAGGATGTCAGTCAATGCATATGAGGCTAAGTTTCGTGCACTATCCAAATATGCCACCAAACTTTGTTTCAGTCCACAAGAGCGGATTCATCGTTTTGTGAAGGGGTTGAGGTCAGAGTTGCGGATTTCAGCCTTACAGGTAGCGGCTACGGCAAAATCCTTCCAAGAAGTGGTAGATTTCGTGGTAGAGGTGGAAGGAGTGAAGCCAGATGAATTCACCATGGCATCGACATCAAAGAGGTTTCGAAAGGGAGGTGAGTTTAATGGCTCTTACTCTAGAGGACAGGGTTCCGGAGGTTACTCAGTTCGACCCATTCAGTCTTCACTACAGATTGTAGTTGGGGGTCCACCTCAGACCGGTCAACACTCCTCTGAGAGACCTATGCTTGACTCTAGAGAGTGTTATGGATGTGGGGAGACTGGACATATTAGGAGGAATTGTCCCAAACAGAGTTATAGACCCCTAATAGCTAGAGGTAGAGGTGGTCATGGTAGAGGCCGTTATTCTAGAGGACGTGGTGGTCGAGGTAATGGTAGTCACCAAAACGGCCGGGGTGATGGGCAAACTGGAGCCACTACATCACAACATGGTAGGGGAAACAGACAAACAAACGAAAGGGCCCATTGTTATGCTTTCCCTGAGAGATCGGAGGCGGAGACATCTGATGCTGTCATCACAGGTAATCTTCTGATTTGTGATTGCATGGCTTCTGTATTGTTTGATCATGGATCCACATTTTCTTATGTATCTTCCTCATTTGCTAATGGTCTAAATTTACATTGTGAATTACTTGATATGCCTATTCGTGTTTCTACTCCGGTGGGTGAGTCTGTGGTAGTTGAAAATGTATATAGGTCTTGTTTGGTGAACTTTGTGGGGAGCAACACTTATGTAGATTTGGTTATCTTAGAAATGGTTGATTTTGATGTAATTCTGGGTATGACTTGGCTTTCTCGGCAATTTGCGATCTTGGATTGTAATGCTAAAACGGTGACGTTAGCCAAGCCTGGGACAGATCCGTTAGTGTGGGAGGGTGACTACACTTCCAATTCGGTGCGTATCATCTCCTTTCTTTGTGCTAAGAAAATGGTTAGTAAAGGGTGTTTAGCTTTCTTGGCACATCTCAAGGATGACACTACCCAAGTGCCTTCGATTGAGTCGGTTTCGGTGGTCCGTGAGTTTCTGGATGTGTTCCCTGCAGATCTTCCTGGTATGCCCCAGATAGGGATATTGACTTCTGTATTGATCTTGAACCGGGTACTCACCCCATTTCTATACCCCCTTATAGAATGGCTCCCGCGGAGTTAAGAGAGTTAAAAGACAAACTTCAAGAGTTGTTGAGCAAAGGCTTCATTAGACCAAGTGCATCTCCTTGGGGTGCTCCGATTTTGTTTGTAAAGAAGAAGGATGGGAGTTTTCGGATGTGCATAGACTACCGGCAGTTGAACAAGGTAACCACAAAGAACAAGTATCCTCTTCCTCGCATTGATGACTTGTTCGATCAGTTACAAGGTGCTTGTGTCTTCTCTAAGATTGACTTGAGATCCGGTTACCATCAATTGAAAATACGGGCAACAGATGTGCCAAAAACTGCTTTTAGAACCAGGTATGGGCATTACGAATTTGTAGTGATGTCTTTTGGTCTTACGAATGCCCCTGCTGCGTTCATGAGTTTGATGAACGGGATTTTTAAGCCATATTTGGATCTCTTTGTGATCGTATTTATTGATGATATACTGATATACTCTAAAAGTAAGGAGGAACATGAGGAGCATTTGAGAATGGTATTGGAAATGATGAGGGAGAAAAAGCTTTATGCCAAGTTCTCTAAGTGTGAGTTTTGGCTAGATGCAGTGTCCTTCTTGGGGCACGTGGTTTCTAAGGATGGAGTGATGGCGGATCCTTCTAAGATTGAGACAGTGAAGAATTGGGTAAGACCTACTAATGTGTCAGAAATAAGGAGCTTTGTTGGGTTAGCTAGCTATTATCGCCGATTTGTCAAGGGATTCTCTTCTATTGCTTCCCAACTGACGAACTTGACTAAGCAAAATGTTCCATTTGTATGGTCAGACGAGTGTGAGGAAAGCTTTCAGAAGCTCAAGACTCTGTTGACTACTGCACCAATTCTCACCTTGCCAGTGGAAGGTAAGAATTTCATTGTCTATTGTAATGCATCCTATTCGGGTTTGGGTGCAGTGCTAATGCAAGAGAAGAATATGATTGCTTATGCTTCAAGACAATTAAAAGTGCATGAACGTAACTACCCAACTCATGATTTGGAATTGGCCGCGGTAGTGTTTGCACTAAAGCAATGGAGACACTATTTATATGGGGTTAAGTGTGAGGTCTACACGGATCATTGTAGCCTTCAGTATGTCTTTACTCAGAAAGATTTGAACTTGAGACAGAGGAGATGGATGGAACTACTGAAGGACTACGACATCACTATTTTGTATCATCCGGGGAAGGCGATTGTTGTAGCGGATGCTTTAAGTAGAAAGGCGGGAAGCATGGGAAGTCTAGCTCACTTGCAAGCTTCTAGACGCCCATTGGCTAGAGAAGTTCAGATTCTGGCTAACGACCTTATGAGATTAGAAGTAAATGAGAAGGGAGGATTTTTAGCTTGTGTGGAGGCAAGATCTTCCTTCCTTGACAAGATTAAGGGAAAGCAGTTTAATGATGAAAAATTGATCCGGATCCGAGATAAAGTGTTGCAAGGAGAGGCTAAAGAAGCGACAATCGATGAGGAAGGTGTTTTGAGGATTAAGGGAAGGGTATGTGTACCCCGCGTCGATGATTTGATCAACACTATTCTGACAGAGGCTCATAGTTCAAGGTATTTGATACATCCGGGTGCAACCAAGATGTATCGTGACCTAAAGCAACACTTTTGGTGGAGTAGAATGAAATGTGATATTGTTGAGTTTATTGCCAAATGTCCAAACTGTCAGCAAGTAAAGTATGAACACCAGAGGCCCGGAGGAACACTTCAGAGAATGCCCATTCCTGAATGGAAGTGGGAAAGGATTGCAATGGATTTCGTGGTTGGTCTTCCAAAGACATTGGGAAAGTTTGATTCTATTTGGGTAATTGTTGATAGGTTAACAAAGTCTGCTCACTTCATTCCGGTCAAGGTGACTTACAATGCAGAGAAGTTAGCCAAACTTTACATCTCGGAAGTGGTGCGATTGCATGGGGTTCCACTCTCCATTATATCAGATAGAGGTACGCAGTTTACTTCTATGTTTTGGAAAACATTGCATGCGGAATTGGGTACTAGGTTGGACCTTAGTACTGCGTTCCATCCTCAGACCGATGGTCAGTCTGAGCGAACGATTCAAGTGTTGGAGGATATGCTTCGTGCATGTGTGATAGAATTTGGTGGTCATTGGGATAGCTTCTTACTCTTAGCGGAGTTCTCCTACAACAATAGCTATCACTCAAGCATTGATATGGCCCCATTTGAGGCACTATATGGGAGAAGATGTAGGTCTCCCATTGGGTGGTTTGATGCATTTGAGGTTAGACCTTGGGGTACTGACCTTTTGAGGGATTCATTAGAGAAAGTGAAATCTATTCAAGAAAAGCTGTTAGCGGCGCAAAGTAGGCAAAAGGAATATGAAGATCGAAAGGTTAGAGACTTAGAGTTCATGGAGGGTGAACAAGTCTTGTTGAAGGTTTCGCCAATGAAAGGGGTGATGCGGTTTGGTAAGCGAGGTAAACTTAGCCCAAGGTATATTGGTCCATTCGAAGTACTTAAGCGAGTTGGGGAGGTGGCTTATGAGTTAGCCTTGCCTCCAGGGCTGTCCGGAGTGCATCCGGTATTCCATGTGTCGATGTTGAAAAGATACCATAGGGATGGAAACTACATTATCCATTGGGATTCAGTTTTGCTTGATGAGAATTTGTCTTATGAGGAGGAACCTGTTGCCATTCTAGATAGAGAAATTTGCAAGTTGAGATCAAGGGAGATTGCATCCATCAAAGTTCAATGGAAGAATCGACCCGTTGAAGAATCCACTTAGGAGAAGGAGGCAGATATGCGAGAAAGATACCCACATCTGTTTACAGATTCAGGTACTCCTTTTCGCCCTTGTTTTCCTTCTTGTGATCGTTCGGGGATGAACGATGGGTAAATTGGTATCTATTGTAATGACCTGTTTAGTCGTTTTGAGCAGCAGATTTTATTTCTGGAAAAACAGGCTGAGGCGACGGACCCCACGACGGACCGTCATGGGCACGACGGACAGTCGCAGGGTCTCGTTTCATAACACTTAGAAAATCTGAAATTAGGTACTGAAAATCGACTCTATGAACTTCGTAACGAAATGGCAGGACGGACCGTCACAGGTGTGACGGGCCGTCACAGAGTCTTTAGTGGAAATCCAGTCTCTGAGCCTTGCGAAGACCTGCAGGACGGACCGTCGCAGGCACGACGGGCCGTCGCAGGCACGACGGGTCGTCGCAGGTTGCACAATCCCAGTCTGGGTCGGATTTCTTTATACGTTTTAAGGGACGTTTTTGACTATTCCTGCTTTAATTATAAAGTTAGTGGGTTAATGTTAATAAGTCTAATTACTTGGGGGTTAAAAGAGGTAACTTTAAGTTAATTAGTGGGTTATTATTGCCATCTTTTATTCTTAATTATATACTAATTAGGGTAAAAGAAAGAGGGTTTGAATAAAGAAAATAGAAAGAACAAAGAGAAGGAAAGAGAAACGATAGAGAGAGGATCGAACGAGAGGAAAAACACAAAGCTTGGGAAATTGCTTGCTTGATCACGAATCTTCGGTGGAGGTAGGTTATGGTTTTTATGCTTTCATAGTAAACTCTTAATAGAGAATGATATGCATTGGGTAGTATTGTAAACCCTTCTATGTGCTTAATTGTATGCATGCATGAATGTGATTATATGATTGTGATGAAATAAGCATGATGAAGCTATTGAATCCCAAATCTTGATAAAAACCTAATCTCTTGTTAATGATGATGCCTTGGTATGAAAGAAGGCTTGATGAACTAAAGTAATGAGATTGATGATGCCTTGGTATAAAAGAAGGCTTGATGAACTAAAGTAATGAGATTGATGATGCCTTGGTATAAGAGAAGGCTTGATGAATTGATAGAATGAGATTAGGGGATCGGGTGTCACGAACTGACACGTAGATTTAGGGGATCGGGTGTCACGAACCGACACGTAGATTTAGGGGATCGGGTGTCACGAACCGACACGTAGATATAGGGGATCGGGTGTCACGAACCGACACGTAGATTTTGGGGATCGGGTGTCACGAACCGACACGTAGAATTAGGGGATCGGAGTGTCACGTTCCGACACATAGTAGTAAGGGAGCGGAGTGTCACGTACCGACACAAGAGGAATAAAGATAATGAATCTTGAAAGATGTTAATATGCTCAATTTAATGAATCTAATTCCCAAATGAGTATGGTATTGAGGCTTGAGTCCTCATGTGTGAACTTGACGGTAATTGTTAATGATATAGTACTTGCTGTTGCTACATGTTGAGTATCATAGTTGATTTTATGATACTACTTGGTATATATTGATTTCTATTTTGAGTTGGCCGATGATATCTACTCAGTACCCGTGTTTTGTACTGACCCCTACTTTTACGTTTTCTTCTTGTTTATTTGTGGAGTGCAGCAAACGTGCCGTCATCTTCGACTCAACAGTAACTCTAGCCAGTCTTCATTACTCCGGATATCAGGGTGAGCTAATGCTTCTAGCTTGGACTGGATCTTCCTCTTCACGTCTTGATGCCTTGATGTTCCGGCATGGACTAGCTTTTACTTGTTTTAGCTTTTAGAATACTCTTAGTTTAGTCATTTGATTATAGATGTTCTTGTGGTGATGACTTCCAGATTTTGGGGAATAATAGATGTTGGATTTTACAAGTTATTGAATTGGTTTTTATTAATGAGTTAAGTCTTCCGCATTACTTTCTGTTGATATTATATTGAAATGTTAAGGTTTAGATGGGTTGGTTCGCTCACATAGGAGGGTAAGTGTGGGTGCCAGTCACGATCCGATTTGGGTCGTGACAAAAACAGAGGGATATAAGATGAAAATTAACATTGTACTTACTCATAGTTGATGATGATGAATTCTGCTCCCGTTCGAGGCATATGATGGAGGACTTCCATTTATCACGAGGGCAAGAATGTCTTGCAAGAATTAAAGAGTTATTAGTAAGTGGTAATAGTTATGAAAAATGAGTTATATGTCTGGTAAGTATACTGTAAATATATTTTGAGAAGTACCGAATTCAAAGCCTATAGCTTGATAATCGAAATTGTCAAACGATGTAGTTTTTAGAAGCGTTGGTGGCAGCAATGGTGGTTCAGGGGGTATGACTTTATCTATTGGTTCAACAATTGTGCCCTTATCAATTGTCCAGCTGAATTGATGAAGAGGAATTCCATACGCCTTGATCAACTCAGAGACAAATGCCCCCGATAACAAATATGTTTGGAAAGGAACAAACTCATTTACATAATGTGCGATATCTGTACCGTGCATGATAACTTGTATTTGAGTTTCCTATGAGAAATTTAATGAAAGTAGAATAATATTAGGTAAGTGAAATAACATATAGTTGGTATAAAAATTCAAAAGTGGTTTGAATTGTTGGGAAAAGTTATTTTTTATGGGGAATATAAAATTTAAAGGATATGAGTGAGTATGAGGGGAGATTTTGCCATGGAAGTGATGGTTTAATCAACATAATGAAGGCTACAGTAAAATATGTAAGTACTGATTTTGTAGATAATTATTAAAGGAACACAACAACAACAACATTAAGCAACACTTTTAGCACAAAAATTAATTCTCAAATATCAGTTCACATATTTATCAGGTTTTCCTGTGCGTTTACAAAATCAGTCGAGGAAGACATTCTTTATCAAAGTCTCTGAAAGCAGTTGAGAAAGACATTCTTTATCCTCCCTCATTATCTGTATAATAATATTTCATTTATTCTATAATCTTCAGCACTGTCGTTCCTAAAAATTTGCATGTGATTTCACTTAAAAAAACAATTCAATTTCTTAAATGCACTGGTATCCGCTCAGGTTTCAATTCAATTATTTTCTATATTTTGCAAAGAAAATCAATTGCATTGAATCCAAACAGTAACAAACTTCTCTATAACACAAATTATATCTACAAAAGAATTTGGAGTGATAAGAAGTGCTTCATATTAAAACTGACAAGCAACAGAACAAAATTTCAACGTAAAATCAAATCAATCAATAGCCAAATTTATTTAAATAGAAACTTCAAAATTCAACTTTACCTAAGTTCTACAAACAAAACCACTTACATTTAACCCAATTTGTAACTTTTCTACAACAAAAGAAACGTAAAATGTAGATTTACAGTGACAACAAGTGCTTGACAGCAAAACTCACAAGGAAAAATATTTCAACTAAGTAGAATAGCATTGAATTGAAGATTAATGAGTGAAGACAGATTAGAACCATTAAAAATCAAAGTAAAAATTGTATGCAGTATATTTATTTTGCTAAAAACTAATTTATGAAAGTAGATGAGTATTTATTAGTTTAGTGACAAATACCTCTTCATCCTGTAATATCATCAATTGATATTTCTTGTTTCCCTCCCTAGTGGTTCGAGGATGACCTTTATCTACCACTTGAACTTTACATATCCATTCTTCCGTGTTCTCGTCGATTTCGTTGATATTCAATCTTTCTGTCATGGCTGGTAACTGAGATTAAATATGCAAGACAACATCATTAATAGAATAATAATGGTATGAAATAGAAAATATATGAGATCAAATAATAGAATATAATAGGTTGTCTACCTATGAAAAGTGTAAGATAGTTTCACGAAAAACCATTTTCTATAATTTCGTCATAAACAATGTTATATGTAGATGTGTCATCGTTGTTATCAGCTATTGGTGGCCTTATCAATATCTTAACACAATTAGAACTCTTGGCTCTTGATAAAGCAACATACAATTTACCATGAGAAAAGACAGGTTCACGTAAATAAATGCCAACAAAATCTAAAGTTTGGCCTTGTGCTTTATCAATTGTCATTGCAAAACACAATCGTATTGGAAATTGTATCCTTTTAAATGGTAGAGGTAACTTTTCATCTTTTGATGTTAGTAGTGGTATCCTAGGAATGAATACATGTGTATTTTTAAAATCACCATTAGATGTTGTGGCGCTGATAACGTGTGATTTGAAATCATTACATATTAAGTGTGTACCATTGCACAAACCTTCACAGGGATTTAGATTTCTTAGTAACATAATTGGACAATTTTTTTAACGTTAATTTGTAAGGAGGTAAACCAACAGGATTCAAAGTATGCAATAAGTCTTCGTATTCACTTTGATCCTTTGGATCTATGGTCTCATCGGTAGCTAGATATGTTTTTTCAGTAGTTGGAAATGGAATGATTAACATATCATTTATTTCGTCAACAAAATCATTTTTTGTTGTTAGAATAGCACGAGAAGTGATGAAAGAAAGATTTGAGTAAGAGGTGTGCAAATTCGGATAAGTAACTTTAAATAAAAGATTCAATGAATTTTTTTCATTCTCGAATGGTATGATTAAAGAATGAGGAATTTGAATTTTGCCTTTATCAATTTTTTTTGGATTCCATTACCAATTCTCATTAAGTATTCACAAAAGGCTGGATCTGTTTTTGCACGCATGTTTTCTAGCAAATGTAATTTTTCAAGTTGATTCAAAATTTGAGAGCATAACAGACTTTGATTAATGAAGTCTTCTCTTTTTCCACTACGAACAACTGGAAGAGTTTGCCTGAAATCCCCACTAAAAACAATAACTTTTCCTCCAAATAGTATTCTTGTTTCCATTAAATCTTTCAAAAGTAAGTCAAGAGCTTCAACTACTTCTTTTTTTCCCATTGAAATCTCATCCCATACTATAAGTTTTGCATCACGAATTAAAGATGCCAGAGAACTTTTTTTACTGATGTTACAACTGAACTTTCCTTCGATATTTATTGAAATTTTAAAACGCGAATGAGCAGTGCGACCACCTGGAAGCAGCGAAGCTGCAACACCTGAACTTGCAGTTGCCAAAGCTATAAATCCTCTATATCTAACCGTTGCTAATAAAGCAAGATATAAAAAGCTTTTACCAGTTCCTCCAGGGCCATCTATAAAGAATGCACCTGATTTATTTGAAAATATTCTTTCTAAGATTATATTGTAAGCTTTTTTTTGTGCAGTGTTTAATGTATTTTGTAGAAGCAGATCATCTTCACTCACAGTAAGATTTCTTTCATAGTAAACATCTGTAGCTTCTTTTGATAGTGCAGATGTTTTAATTAATTCAGGAATTAATTTAAATTCATTAATATCACGACCAACTGAATGAAGAATATCATTAATATGCGTTAACACCCTATAACAAATTTTCGTTGTATTAATGTTTGGAATTCTCATAAAATCCTCTGATAAGGATATTTCAAATTTTTCCCATAATTCTTTTGGATTACTTGGGCTACAATATATCAGTAACATAGAAAACAAATGTCTAAGACTTGCTGGCATTTGATAATCTACAGCCTCAGACATATATTCTATTAAATTATTATCTAAAAGCAATAATCCTCTTTTTTCAGCTGCTTCTGTAAATGTTGTACATAATTTTCCATTAACCGTTAGCAAGTCTTGATATGATTTTGGTCCTCTTGTGTTCATTAAAAGTAATATAAGGTAGTATCTTTCTCCTTCAGTAGGATGACAAGTGACAAAACGTCCAATAGCATTTCCACGCTTATGAATTGTCCACATTTTATCTGTTTTTGACCAGACAAAATATTCAGGAAATTCTCGATATAATAAGTTTAAACTTTCAGTTGTATCATTCACTGTGTTCATTACAAAAAATTCAGTTAACATTGTTTTTTGAATCATTAGATTCTTTATAATTTTAGTAATATTATCAATACTTTTGAACGAAACAAGTTGTTGTTCATCAAGATGTAGTTGAAGATGGTATACATTAGGAGACATTTCATTGATATTAAAAGCAAATATACGCCATGATGCTTCAGGCGCGGAAACTCATCTAGCTGATTGATATTATTTTATCTCATAAACTTCTATATTTGTATCATTAGTATGAATCTGGAATGCGATTTTATCATGTCCTTTGCATATGTACTTATAAATGTATTTAAATACTTTAATATCTATAAAAATATCAACGTTTATATGACAATTATATTTGGATAATAAAAAGGAATTATAAGGGACATCCCATGAATTACTAAGAAGATGTTTTCTAATCTCCACATAGTTTCCTGTATTGCATCTTCTATAAATAGGGTATGAACTTTTTCCTTTTGTCTTTTCATGAGCAAGTTCTTTTGGATACCTAAACTTACAATATCCCTTTTTCATACAAGGACTTGTTGGATTCAGTTCACCTCAAGGTCCATGAATCATGTGTTGTGTAACGAGTGAATATAGGTGAAGATTTACAGTAGGATTTGGTAGTTCTGCAGAAACAAATCGATCATAGGCTTCAGGTGTAAGTATTTTGAATCTTTCATCAAGTATAATTAGAAAATGAGCATGAGGAAGTCCTCGTTACTAAAATTCTACTGTGTACATATTTGCCAAGACTTTACCGAATATGTGTTTCTTTAACAAATCCTTTTTTAGTTCCTCTAATTTTGCATGAAATACTCGACAAATTAAATCGGGTCTATTTTGTGCTTCATCACTTGCTAGAAGATTTTCTTTGATCTCTGGCCAAGAGGGGTTACATGTAATGGTTAAAAATATATCAGGTCTTCCAAAACGCTGAACCAATGCAATTGCATCCATGTATCATCTACGCATATCTCTTGGCCCTCCTGTAAAGCTAAGTGGGATAAATTTGTGATTACCTACTTGTGAAGCATCTCTTTCACCTCGTCGTAGAACATCTAGCAATCCTCCTAATACATCTGTTCTATATAAATCCGGATTGAAAGAAGCAAAATCTAATCGTTGAGTTTCAATTTTTATCCTTTGGTCAACAGTGTATTGTTGAAACAATCTTCCTGAATGTAGAATTATATTTTCATCATCTCGCATTTGAAGTTGATAACAACAATATTCACGACAGGAGACTCTATTTCTTTAACGTTTTCCTTTTTGCATAACTTCAGCTTCTATATCAAGAAATCCATCAATTGTAGTCATATTTGTTATGCTTGGTAATTTTTCATTTTCACAATATTTTTGTCTAGAGGAAGAAGCACCGCCATCCATTTTGACCATATGGAAATAACAGTGGATACTGCAATGGATCATAACAACCGTAATAATAATTTACCAATTGACTCCTAGTACTATTTGTATATACACGAATATGAGGGGTGAGTGTATAATTTGAGTATCTTGCTCTACCCATATTCCAACAACTTCTGATGCAGTTGGTAAGTTGTACACTCTTTGATCTAAACCATCATCGGATTTTAGAGCAATGTAGAAGTTAGATAATTCTGGAATATTTATTAGTGACTTTAGGAATATGGAGTATGGATTAGCATTTAATATTTCCATCAGTTTTTGTACAGTACCTTCATTCAGTTTGCTTGAACATTCTAATTGATTCCTCAATTCATTTTCACTATCAAAGAAATATAATTGTAAATTTCTTCCTTTCTCAGTAGCTGGTACTAAGTCATCTATAAAGTGATAATTTTTCCTGGAACTCTAAATGTGGATATACCTTTATATTTTTTTGTTAGTTCTTTGTCATAATTAACTCCTAGAGATGTGAATGCAAAAATGTTATTGTAAGTTTTTATATAAGTTTGAAACTGTTCAGATTCATTCGTATTGCCTAAATATAGATTTCTTAAAGTTGTCGGTGTTTGATGCGAAATAAGCAATACAACACCATTGCCGCAACAAAATGCTGGTGGCTCATACTCAAATCTTTTTGCAGTGCAGAATTCACACCGGGGAACATCTTTTAGGGTAGCATAATTTGTTATCGGGTGGATGATTTCCGTGTAATTAACTTCTGTTGAACTACATCCTGCATAATGTAGTTAATTCTTAAAATTAATTTTAGTAGATAAAGATTATTTAGATTATAGCCTATCTAGCTATTTTACCTCTATTAAGAGTTTGCTCATGAGTAGACAATGTGGTGGTGCTGAAGCTAGCACCGATGGAGGCATTATTCTCGATGGCTGAGTTTGCCCGTCTGCCAGCTAGATAGGCATCTTTCTTATTGGATTGTTTTAGTTTATATATTTCACGCCGTCTAACTTTTTTATCAGCATAAGCTTTTTCAGAATTCAGTTGATTTCTATTACTTTTGTCTAACATTTGTAGAACTGTTATCTATCCTGAATATGAGATATAAATTATATGTTTACTTTCGTTTTCTTACTCATGCATAAAATAGTTCAAAATAATTATAACAAATCAAATTACATGCATAAAAAAATTCAAAATAATTATACCAAACCAAATTATTCTTCGCAGAATTTAGTAAAAATGCAGAAAATTAATACAGAAGGCAAAAGAGAAACCGTAATAACGGGTGGAAAAGAACATACCTCTAGCGCCGAAACTGCAGTAGTAGTAATTGCAAATTCCTATCTTCACACTGTACACAAAAACTAATTGTAAAAGGAACTTAATATTTTCAACAAGTTGTATCTATCAAATATCATCTCTAATAGTTCGTCTCAAACGTATGATATTAGTGTAGCCACATGAATATATGAAAGCTTAGACAAGCAAAACAACAGACTTATTAAACTTAAATACTTGAATGAAAATATTAGTATCAATCGGTATGTCATAATGGCATTGTTAACATATTGTATTGTAACGACCTGTTTAGTCATTTTGAGCTGTAGAGTTTATTTCTGGTAATAACTGTCTGAGTCGACGGATCCCACGACGGACCGTAATGGGCACGACGGACCGTCGAGGGTGTCTCGTTCCAAAACACTTAGAATTCTGAAAAATTGGGTACTGAGAACAACTCTCTGAACTTTGCGACGACATGGCAGGATGGACCGTCGTGGGCACGACGGACCGTCACAGGCCCTTAGTGAAAAGTTAGTCTCTGAATTCTGTGACGACTCAGCAGGACGGACCGTCACAGGCACGACGGCCCGTCACAGTCTGTGTAACCCTGACTGGGTCGGATTTCTGTTAAATGTTTTAAGGGGCGTTTTGGACTTTTCCTGCTTATAATTATAAAGTTAGTGGTTAAATGTTAATAATCCAATTACTTGGGGGTTAAAGGAGACAACCTTGGAATAAATAGTGGGTTACTTTTACCATCTTTATAATTAATTATATGACAATTAGGGTAAAAGACAAAAGGATTTGAATAAGAAAAAGAGAAAGAACAGAGAGTAAAGAGAGAAACGATCGAGAGAAGAGGGGAACGCAAGGAAAGCAAAGGTTTGGGAAAGTAGATTTCTTGATCACGATTCTTTGGTGGAGGTAGGTTATGGTTTTTATGCTTTTCATAGTAAACTCTTGATAGCGAATGATATGTATTGGGTAGTTTTGTAAAGTCTCCTATATGCTTAATTGTATGCTTGCATGATGTGATTATATAATTGCGATAAAATAAGCATGATGAGGCTATTGAATCCTAAACCTTGAAACCTCTTTGTTAATGATGATGCCTTGGTATAAAAGCAGGCTTAATGAACTAAAAGAATGAGGTTAGTGGATCAGGTGTCACGTTCCGACACCAGGATAGTATTAATGGATCGGGTGTCACGTTCCGACACCAGGATAGTATTAATGGATCGGGTGTCACGTTCCGACACCAGCATAGTATTAATGGATCGGGTGTCACGTTCCGACACCAGGATAGTAACAGTGGATCGGGTGTTACGTTTTGACACCAGGATAGTATGATGAGGATCGTTGTGTCACGTTCCGACACCAAGATAGTAAAGAGAATGAATCTTGAAATATGTTAATATACTCAATTTAATGAACCTATTTCCCAAATGAGTATGGTATGGAGGCTTGAGTCCTCATGGGTGTACTTGGTGTTATTTATCAATGATTCTCGTACTTGTGTTGCTACCTGTTGAGTATTGTAGTTGATTTTATGATATTATCTGATATATACTGTTTTCTATTTTGAGTTGGCCGATGATACCTACTCAGTACCTGTGTTTTGTACTGACCCCTACTTGTATGTTTTCTTTTTATTATTTGTGGATTGCAGCAAACGTACCATCGTCTTCAACTCAATCGTAACTCTAGCCAGTCTTCGTCACACCAAATTTCAGGGTGAGCTAAAGCTTCTAGCTTGGACAGGATCTTCTTCTTCATGTCCGGATGCCTTGAATTTCTGGCATGGACTATCTGTTTAGTTATTTTAGCTTCTTAGATACTCTTAGACTTAGTAATTTGAGGATAGATGTTCTTGTGATGATGACTTCCAGATTTTGGGGATAGTAATTGATAAGTTTTAGAAGTTATTTATTGGTTATATTAATGAGTTTTAAGTCTTCCGCATTATTTTTCTATTTATTATGTTTGAAATGTTGGGGTTCAGATTGGTTGGTTCGCTCACATAGTAGGGAAAGTGTGGGTTCCACTCGCAGCTCGTTTTGGGTCGTGACAAACTTGATATCAGAGCATTAGGTTCGTTGGTCTCATCACACAAGAACGAGTCTAGTAGAGTCTTGAGGAACGGTAGGGGGACGCCTTTACTTTTTTTTGAGAGGCTATAAGACTTTAGGAAAATTTCATTCTTTCCTTCTTTTGTGCTATTACTTGGATCCAATTGGTATCTAGGTGATACAAATGGGTATCTGACCATCTTCACTCTATTTCGCAGATGGTTAGAACTAGAGCCACAACTGTGCTAACATCAACACCGGCAAGTCAAGATGCGTCTGAGCCAGCCACTGGGGCTGTAGCCCGAAGAGGAACAGTGGCAAGAGGTCGCGGGAGGACGTCCTCCAGAGGAAGAGGACAAACACCTGGCCCATCTAGTACTAGGGCGGTGACTCCTCCACCGACTGAGGAAGTATTAAGAGAGGGTGAGGAAGGGGAGAGCGAACAAGTGCAGAATGAGGAATTACCCCCCCCCAACCTACCCCAGAGATGATTAATCAGGTTCTTGCTTATCTTAGCGGGTTATCTGATCAAGGCCAGACACCTCCAGTGTTTTCTGCACCCGCAACTCAGGTTACGGGAGTATGACATGCCGCTGCTGGAGCTCCCCGCATGGATGCCTCCCTTGAAATAGGCACATTTCCTCGTTTGACTAAAGGGCCTATAATGACAAGTGATCAGCATGAAATTTTTAGTAAGTTCTTGAAATTGAAACCTCCGGTCTTCAAGGGTGTTGAATCTGAGGATGCCAACGATTTTCTGGTTGACTGTCATGAGTTACTACACAAGATGGGAATAGTAGAACGATTTGGCGTCGAGTTTGTGACCTATCAATTTCAAGGGAACGCCAAAATGTGGTGGCGGTCACATGTGGAGTGTCAACCAACAGAGGCACCACCTATGACTTGGGCATCAGTCTCTAGTTTATTTATGGAGAAGTATATACCCCGTACTTTGAGGGATAGGAGGAGAGATGAGTTTCTAAGCCTAGAGCAAGGCAGGATGTCAGTTACTGCTTATGAGGCTAAGTTTCGTGCACTCTCCAGATATGCCACCCAGCTTTGCTTCAGTCCACAAGAGCGGATTCGCCGTTTTGTGAAGGGGTTGAGGTCAGAATTGCGGATCTCAGCCTTACAGGTAGCTGCTACAGCAAAATCCTTTCAAGAAGTGGTAGACTTTGTGATAGAGGTGGAGGGAGTGAAGCCAGATGATTTAACCATGGCATCAACTACTAAGAAGTTTCGTAATGGAGGTGAGTTTAGTGGTTCTTACTCCAGAGGACAGAGTTCTGGAAGTTATACAGCCCGACCTATTCAGTCTTCACTGCAGGCTGTAGCTGGGGGTCCACCGCAGACCGGTCAACATTTCTCTGAGTTTGGAGGTTATCCCCAGACTCCGTCGTTCTCACAGAGACCTATGCTTGAGCCCAGAGAGTGTTATGGATGTGGGGAAATTGGACATATTAAGAGATATTGTCCAAAACAGAGTTACAGACCCCCAATAGTCAGAGGTAGAGGTGGTCATGGAAGAGGCCGCTATTCTGGAGAACGTGGTGGCCGAGGTAGTGGTGGTCACCAAATCAACCGGGATGGTGGGCAAACTGGAGCCACTACAGCACAACATGGTAGGGGCAATGGGCAGACAGGCGATAGGGCCCATTGTTATGCTTTCCCCGGGCGGTCGGAAGCGGAGACATCCGATGTTGTTATCACAGGTAATCTTTTGGTTTGTGATTGCATGGATTCCGTATTATTTGATCCTGGATCCACATTTTCATATGTATCTTCTTCATTTGCTACTGGTCTTAATTTACATTGTGAATTGCTTGACATGCCTATTCGTGTTTCTACTCCGGTGGGTGAGTATGTGATAGTTGAAAAGGTGTATAGGTCTTGTCTTGTAATGTTTGTTGGGAGCAATACTCATGTAGACCTGGTTATCTTAGAAATGGTTGATTTCGATGTAATTCTGGGTATGAATTGACTTTCTCCAAACTTTGCAATCTTAGATTGTAACGCTAAAACTGTGACGTTAGCCAAGCATGGGACAGATCCGTTAGTGTGGGAGGGTGACTACACTTCCAATCCGGTTCGTATCATCTCCTTTCTTCGTGCTAAGAAAATGGTTAGTAAGGGTTGTTTAGCGTTCTTGGCACACCTCAGGGATGATACTACCCAAGTACCTTCTATTGAGTCGGTTTCGATAGTCCGTGAGTTTCTAGATGTGTTTCCTGCAGACCTTCCTGGTATGCCACCGGATAGGGATATTGACTTTTGCATTGATCTGGAGCCGGGTGCTCGCCCCATTTCTATACCCCCTTATAGGATGGATCCCGCTGAGTTAAGAGAGTTAAAGGCCCAACTTCAAGAGTTGTTAAGCAAAGGTTTCATTAGACCAAGTGCATCTCCTTGGGGCGCTCCGGTTTTGTTTGTGAAGAAGAAGGATGGAAGTTTTCGGATGTGCATTGACTACAGACAACTGAATAAGGTAACTGTTAAGAACAAGTACCCTCTTTCTCGCATCGATGATTTGTTTGATCAGTTACAAGGTGCTTGTACCTTCTCAAAAATCTATTTGAGATCTGGTTTTTATCAATTGAAAATACGGGCCACGGATGTGCCCAAGACTGCTTTTCGGACTAGGTATGGACATTATGAGTTCTTAGTAATGTCTTTTGGGCTTACTAATGCCCCTGCTGCTTTCATGAGTGTGATGAACGGGATTTTTAAGCCATATCTGGATCTCTTTGTCATCGTATTCATTGACGATATACTGGTATACTCAAAGAGCAAGAAAGAACATGAGGAACACTTGAGAATTGTATTGGAAATGTTGAAGCTTTATGCCAAATTCTCCAAGTGTGATTTTTGGCTAGATTCAGTGTCCTTCTTGGGGCATGTGGTTTCTAAGGATGGAGTGATGGTGGATCCTTCTAAGATTGAAGCAGTGAAGAGTTGGACAAGACCTACTAATGTTACAGAGGTAAGGAGCTTCGTTGGTTTAGCTAGCTACTACCGTCGATTTGTCAAGGGATTTTCTTCTGTTGCTTCCCAATTGACAAACTTGACTAAGTAGAGTGTTCCATTTGTATGGTCGGACGAGTGTGAAGAAAGCTTTTAGAAGCTCAAAACCTTGTTGACTACTGCGCCAATGCTTACTCTGCCAGTGGAAGGTAAGAATTTCATTGTTTATTGTGATGCATCCTATTCTGGTTTGGGTGCAGTGCTAATGCAAGAGAAGAATGTAATTGCTTATGCTTCGAGGAAATTAAAGGTGCATGAACGTAATTATCCGACCCATGATTTGGAGTTGGCTGCGGTAGTGTTTGCATTAAAGCAATGGAGGCACTATCGATATGGGGTTAAGTGTGAAGTCTACACGGATCATCGTAGTTTATAGTATGTCTTTACTCAGAAAGATTTGAATTTGAGACAGAGGAGATGGATGGAACTACTGAAGGACTATGATATCACTATCTTGTACCATCCGGGAAAGGCTAATGTGGTGGCAGATGCCTTAAGTAGAAAGGCAGGGAGCATGGGAAGCCTAGCCCACTTGCAGGTTTCTAGACGCCCATTGGCTAGAGAGGTTCAGACTTTGGCTAATGACTTTATGAGGCTAGAAGTAAATGAGAAGGGAGGATTTTTGGCTTGTGTGGAGGCAAGATCTTCCTTTCTTGACAAGATTAAGGGAAAGCAATTTAATGATGAGAAACTGATCCGGATCCGAGATAAGGTGTTACGAGGAGAGGCTAAAGAAGCAAAAATCGATTAGGAAGGTGTTTTGAGAATTAAGGGAAGGGTATGTGTACCCCGCGTCGATGATTTGATCCACACTATTCTTACAGAGGCTCATAGTTCAAGGTATTCTATACATCCTGGTGCAACTAAGATGTACCGTGACCTAAAGCAACATTTTTGGTGGAGTAGAATGAAGCGTGACATTGTTGACTTTGTTGCTCAATGCCCGAATTGTCAGCAAGTAAAGTATGAACACTAGAGGCCTGGAGGGACACTTCAGAGAATGCCCATTCCTGAATGGAAGTGGGAGAGAATTGCAATGGACTTCGTGGTTGGTCTTCCAAAGACAATGGGTAAGTATGACTCCATTTGGGTAATTGTTGATAGGTTAACTAAGTCTGCTCATTTCATTCCGGTCAAGGTGACTTATAATGCAGAGAAGTTAGCCAAAATTTACATCTCAGAAATTGTTCGATTGCATGGAGTTCCACTCTCCATCATATCAGATAGAGGTACGCAGTTTACTTCTAAGTTCTGGAAAACATTGCATGCTGAATTAGGTACTAGATTGGATCTTAGCACTGCATTTCACCCTCAGACCGATGGTCAGTCTGAGCGAACGATTCAGGTTTTGGAGGATATGCTTCGTGCATGTGTGATAGAGTTTGGTGGTCATTGGGATAACTTCTTACCCTTAGCAGAGTTCTCATACAACAATAGCTATCACTTAAGTATTGATATGGCCCCATTTGAGGCATTGTATGGGAGAAGATGTAGGTCTCCCATTGGGTGGTTCGATGCATTTGAGGTTAGACCTTGGGGTACTGACCTTCTGAGGGAATCGTTAGATAAAGTGAAATGCATTCAAGAAAAGCTTTTAGCGGCTCAAAGTAGACAGAAGGAATATGCAGACCGAAAGGTTAGGGACTTGGAGTTTATGGAGGGTGAGCAAGTCTTGCTAAAGGTTTCGCCCATGAAAGGGGTGATGCGGTTTGGTAAGCGAGGTAAGCTTAGTCCGAGGTATATTGGTCCATTTGAAGCTCTGAAGCGCGTGGGGGAGGTGGCTTATGAATTAGCCTTGCCCCCAGGGCTGTCAGGAGTGCACCCGGTATTTCATGTGTCTATGTTGAAAAGATACCATGGTGATGGAAACTATATTATTCGTTGGGATTCAGTTCTGCTTGATGAGAATTTGTCTTATGAGGAGGAGCCTGTTGCTATTTTAGATAGAGAAGTTCGCAAGTTGAGGTCAAGGGAGATTGCATCCATCAAGGTACAATGGAAGAATCGGCCGGTTGAAGAATCCACTTGGGAGAAGGAGGCTGATATGTTAGAAAGATACCCACACCTGTTTACAGATTCAGGTACTCCTTTTCGCCCTTGTTTTTCTTCTTGTGATCGATCGAGGACGAACGATGGGTTAATTGGTATCTATTGTAACGACCTGTTTATTCGTTTTGAGCTGTAGAGTTTATTTCGGGTAATAACTGTCTGAGTCGACGGATCCCACGACGGACCGTCATGGGCATGACAGACCGTCAAGGGTGTCTCGTTCCAAAACACTTAGAATTCTTAAAAATTGGGTACTGAGAATAACTCTCTGAACTTCGCAATGACATGGCAGGACGGACCGTCGTGGGAACGATGAACCGTCACAGGCACGACGGCCCGTCACAGTCTGCGTTACCCTGACTGGGTCGAATTTCTGTTGAATGTTTTAAGGGGCGTTTTGGACCTTTCCTGCTTATAATTATAAAGTTAGTGGTTAAATGTTAATAATTCAATTGCTTGGGGGTTAAAGGAGACAACCTTGGAATAAATAGTGGGTTACTTTTACCATCTTTATTATTAATTATATGACAATTAGGGTAAAAGACAAAAGGATTTGAATAAGAAAAAGAGAAAGAACAGAGAGTAAAGAGAGAAACCATCGAGAGAAGAGGAGAACGCAAGGAAAGCAAAGGTTTGGGAAAGTAGATTTCTTGATCACGATTCTTCGGTGGAGGTAGGTTATGGTTT
The DNA here is from genome assembly GCA_027704785.1 of Solanum chmielewskii. Classification (NCBI taxonomy): domain Eukaryota; kingdom Viridiplantae; phylum Streptophyta; class Magnoliopsida; order Solanales; family Solanaceae; genus Solanum; species Solanum chmielewskii. The sequence continues at coordinate 28,877 of JAKWIX010000065.1, forward strand.
TTATGCTTTTCATAGTAAACTCTTGATAGCGAATGATATGTATTGGGTAGTTTTGTAAAGTCTCCTATATGCTTAATTGTATGCTTGCATGATGTGATTATATAATTGCGATAAAATAAGCATGATGAGGCTATTGAATCCTAAACCTTGAAACCTCTTTGTTAAGGATGATGCCTTGGTATAAAAGCAGGCTTGATGAACTAAAAGAATGAGGTTAGTGGATCGGGTGTCACGTTCCGACACCAGGATAGTATTAATAGATCGGGTGTCACGTTCCGACACCAGGATAGTATTAATGGATCGGGTGTCACGTTCCGACACCAGGATAGTATTAATGGATCGGGTGTCATGTTCCGACACCAGGATAGTATTAATGGATCGGGTGTCACGTTCCGACACCAGGATAGTATTAATGGATCGGGTGTCACGTTCCGACACCAGGATAGTAACAGTGGATCGGTGTTACGTTTCGACACCAGGATAGTATGATGAGGATCGGAGTGTCACGTTCCGACACCAGGATAGTAAAGAGAATGAATCTTGAAATATGTTAATATACTCAATTTAATGAACCTATTTCTCAAATGAGTATGGTATGGAGGCTTGAGTCCTCATGGGTGTACTTGGTGTTATTTATCAATGATTCTCGTACTTGTGTTGCGACCTGTTGAGTATTGTAGTTGATTTTATAATATTATCTGATATATACTGTTTTCTATTTTGAGTTGGCCGATGATACCTACTCAGTACCTGTGTTTTGTACTAACCCCTACTTGTATGTTTTCTTTTTATTATTTGTGGAGTGCAGCAAACGTACCGTCGTCTTCAACTCAATCGCAACTCTAGCCAGTCTTCGTCACACCAGATTTCAGGGTGAGCTAAAGCTTCTAGCTTGGACTGGATCTTCTTCTTCATGTCTGGATGCCTTAAGTTCTGGCATGGACTATCTGTTTAGTTATTTTAGCTTCTTAGATACTCTTAGACTTAGTAATTTGAGGATAGATGTTCTTGTGATAATGACTTCCAGATTTTGGGGATAGTAATTGATAAATTTTAGAAGTTATTTATTGGTTATATTAATGAGTTTTAAGTCTTCCGCATTATTTTTCTATTTATTATGTTTGAAATGATGGGGTTCAGATTGGTTGGTTCGCTCACATAGTAGGGAAAGTGTGGGTACCACTCGCGGCTCATTTTGGGTCGTGACATGTAGTTTGTATGAGCTCATAATCAGTATAGTTGCTTTTGGTAGAGTTGATAGAATTTCTAGATGAGGATGCTAAAGATCTTTTAAAAGTAGAGAGAAACTGAAAACTGATAAGAAAACTTTCAAATGATTTATTTCTTAAAAAAGTAGGAGGCTTAGCCGTTGTTACACTTAGAAAAGGTAAATCGAATTCAATTATGACATCTATTACGAGTAGTTATAAAAGGTAAAGTAACTCCATTTAGAAAATGTATTCATGTTTTCCAGCAAAAATACATTTGGCAAAATTTTAAGTCCTAAACACAATGACCATACTGCCTATAATACTATTGCCTAAATTTTTGTGTATTTGCATTGCTCTTAAATAATCGGTAAAATTCAAATCGTATATAATAATGTGAAATAATTGAAATACGTGTAAAGCTAACCGACAAGTGGCAATTTATTTATAAACGAAATGAGAAGTAGGAACAGGTGTGGTGGATGATGTGTGTGTGTACACACTAATTAACCCTAATCAAGGCTGGAAGAGTGGGTTGTAGCCATGGCCATGGGAAATTTCTACTTATTGTCTCTCTTTTGGTGGGTAACTATTGAGTAAGTTTTATCTGATATGAAAGTACTGCTAACATGCAGAGTTCGTCAAAAGACTTTTTTCTGCTGCTAAAATTCATCATGTTACTGTCAGTCACTCCATTTATATCCACTTATGATACTTCTCCAGAAATATTATTTAATGCAATTCTATCTCCAATATTACATACTATTTACTATACTATGATCTATAATCTATAGCTATACTATATCCTACAACAAAATGCGAAATAATTCCTTCACTTTCTTAAACCCATCTGGAATTAGAGAAAATATTGAATAGAAATGTCCTAATACTTCCTCAAAGTAAAGTTGTCATTCTGTACTAAAACCATCATTTTGGATGAACTGCTGATATTGATCCCAAAAAAAAGATTTTTTCAAGCGATTGTGTGATAACTTTTTCTTCTTCTCAATCATTCAAGATATTATGTGAATTAATATATTACTGAATCTAATGAGTTAAACTTAAATTAAAGTAAAAAGAAAAAGTTTTCTAGTTTTATTACAAACATAATAAAGGATTCATTTAAAAAGAATTATATATATTTTCCAATATGTATGTTGTTTTATTTTTTTTAGTTATGTAATTTATTAGTCATAATTATATAATCCTAAATGGACTTGCAGGTTAGGACATAAAAGTGACAGAAGTAAAATTCACATAGACAAGAATCATGTCACTCACTAAACAACACATACGTATATGACAATTACGAAAAATATTAGATAGAGAACAATTGGTGGATCCGACTTGTACCTCCTCCTAAGATGATACATAAATTTCTCATTTTCATATCATACTTATCTTCATTAATTAATTCTATCTAATACTATAACACAAGGTGACGTCTCAATCTCAAGGAAGTTGCAGTCAATCATATGAAGGCATATAATATAAACAAATAATCAAACTTCGCTTCGCTTGACAAGTTAACACACTAACTTTGAGTATGTATATTTAGATAACTCAACTCACGTTCGTTATGTAAGTTCAACACTCAAACTTTGAAAGACACCTCGAAATTTTGTGTGTCATATCAGCGTGAAGAGTGGGGATGAGTTGGAGCGTTAGTGGCCAGTTAAGATGTCTAGATGTGCACTTTCTAAGTTGGAGGGTGTACTTGCTAGTTGAGGCCAAGTTTGAGTGATTGTATATGTATTATATCTCGTATGAATTATTACTATCTATGACATACATGTAAAAGCCCGTCAGCAGGTGTCTAAGTGAGAACATCGTGACGTATTCTATATTGTGAGGTTTCGTTACAATTACCTCAACTGTCAACCTACCGCAAACTACTCCTCCTTCATCTACCGACAGTCTGAGCAAACTCCTACTATAATACCATATATGAAGCATTTTCATGGACCACTTATTTGTTGACATAAGAGGACCATTTAGAAACAAAATCTCTTGGCTTCATTGTTTTCTTAATTGGCAATGATTGGAGGCACATGTCTTTGATAGTCTTATCAGTTTGTCCTAGTCTGCTTGACATTACAGAATCTCCTAGTAATGCTACAAGACCATAGATGCCACTTCTTGAAAAATAATGCATATGGTCCATCATTAAATTACAATATGATAAGTCATTATTGGGATACCAATCGAGTTTAATTTTTATACGTTTACAGAATAATATCTTCTATACATTATAAGCTCACCAGTTAAACAACAAATCAATGTTCAACATTACACTGTCAGTGGATATAAATTAAATCCGTACTAATATCATCCGGCATCTCCTAGTGTGAAGTCACAATATTTCCCCTTTTAACAAGATTACTGTAACAATTTAAGAAGAAGGTACTATAAAAGGAAATCCAGCACAATCACTGCAGACTTCATGTGGGAAAAAATCACTATTCACGTGTAAGGAGAGAAATGAAAAGGTGTCATAATTAATTGTTCTTTATTAGGACGGGAGAAAGTTGCACATATAAGGCCAAATTTTTGGTATGAAAATATTTAATTGAGTGGTCATGGGGTTGCTGTAGGGTATCCTTTATGACTCATTTGGTCCCTTAGCCTAATATATATGCACATGCACTCTGTTGGCGCTGGCGGAGTCACAGTGATAGGTACGGATTTGACAGAACTCAATAGTTTTAGTCGAAATCCGTTCTCAAACCATGTAATTACGCTAAATGAGAACGGAATGTATATATATAACAATGCGATTTTGGTGATAGAAATTAATATTCAAATGAAAACTTCGAAGTTTATTGATACATGAACTGCAGATGGTGTTTCTTCCCTATTATACACTCAATCATTTTTGACGATGACATTTGTGGCTCTATCATAGAATGATTGCTGGAATTTGTATTTGTAGGGTATCCCATGGATTATGAAATAAAGGTAGAAAACAAGAGAAGAGCAAAAGTTAGATTTATGGTTATGAACCGACTACTTTGACAAATTAAACTCAAAGAAATTTTTTCTTATCCTTTATCCTTATGTATAAATTGCAGAGTAAATATCGTATATAATTTGTGGAAGCGGATTATTTATATTGAAGTGGACAAGTCCTTTAGTCTTATCGACATAACTATAGAAAAATATTAGCAACATGCAACAAAATTGAATACTATCTACAATTATAGTCACCCCCACACCATATTCTTCAAAAACCAAAAAAGACTAAAGCATACTGAAACAATAGGTTTTTTACACACTAAAGAATCCAAAAATTGGTAATTCTTTCAGAAGAATTTGGACCACCCAAACAAAACTAAGGGATCGTAAGTCTCACATAATTGCTAAAGAATATCAGGTCAGAATGCCTACAGAACAGTTTGCTATTTTTTCGACAGATAATTGTATTCGATGTTTCTTTCAAAGGTTTCATTATCTTCTTTTGTGCAGTAACTGAGCTGCATAAATTTGAAGCTAATATTCAGGTCTCTGGAAGTAGAGCAACTATTTATGGGAAGGGAAAGGCAAGGTAAGTTTATAGTTCTTGCTTGATTTCCTAATGTTCTATACAAACTATATCGCGTATTGATGTTGTTATGGATCTTCTGCTAGTCCATTATGCAGTTTTCAGGTCAATGCAACTGATTTGCGTGGGGGAATATCATTAGTTTTGGCTAGTCTGTCTGTTGAAGGAATTATGAAATCAATGGAATCTCCCATGCTGATAGGGGTTATGAAAATTTGGAATGAAACTTCAAGGTCTCGGTGCCAACATCAGAAGGACAACAACGACAACATACCCCGTGTAATCCCACCAGGTGAGGTTCGAAAAAGATAATGTTTATAACTTCTGGGTTTACTCCTGTAGGACTTACAAGTAAAGGTCAAAGAGTAAGCTTGAAGAATAACTGGGGATGTTGAAACTGTGAGATTATTCATTGCATTTCTCAATAGCCAAATGTTGCCGCTTTAGACAAGGCTCATTTGTCGATTTCTGTAATTGACATATGTCAGAAACTTCTAAGTTTATCAACCACTCTGTGCAAACTCTTTCAAATCGCTTCCTATAAACAAAAAAATACTGGAATGTAGTAGACCGTCTAAACTACCTCACAGAGGACTCGTTCATAGCATAATCTGTCAATATAGTTCTGCTTTTATCATCTTTTGTTAGTTTATGGTGCTGAATTATTTTCTTTGAGCTAGCTCTTCTGTTGCGTATTTTTTCCCTGTATTGACTTCTCAATTATTGTTTGTTTTGGATTCAACAGTACAATTGTTTTGGTAGTATGCGTGTATAATTTTTTAATTACTATTGATGCAAAATATTGATCGGAAAAAAATTCATACAACAGCTCAACTAAGCAGAAACAATACACGAAAATAGCCTAAAACAAAACAAAAAAGCACAAAGTTTGAATCTTTAAACTCAGAATCAACTAAGTAACCCCAATATTAAACCAACAAAATAAATTACCAGCTCACCAACTACACAGAACAAAACAGTATGAAATTAAACCCCACATTAAGTCAAATGAAGAACTCAAACCATAATAAGAAAGAGCTCATACCTTTATCGAAAAATCAGGAAAGGCCTTTGGGCTTAAAAGGGTCTCTGCAACAATGAATTCAAGAACAAGAACACGTTTTATTATTATTATTACTATTGTTATTTTTATTTTTATTATTATTATTATTATTATTATTATTATTATTATTATTATTACTATTATTCCTATTATTACTATTATTACTATTATTATTATTACTATTATAAATATTATTATTATTACTATTATAAATATTATTATTATTATTATTATTATATTACTAATATTACTATTATTACTATTATTATTATTATTATTATTATTACTATTATTATAATAATAATAATAATATTATTATTATTATTATTATTATTATTATTATTATTATTATTATTATTATTCTACTTATAATTATTATTATAATTATAATTATTATTATTATTATTACTATTGTAATTATTATTATTATTATTATTATTATTATTATTATTATTATTATTATTATTATTATTATTATTATTATTATTATTATTCCTATTATTATTATTACTAATATTACTATTATTATTATTATTATTATTATTATTATTATTATTATTATTATTATTATTATTATTATTATTATTATTATTATTATTATTATTATTATTATTATTATTATTATTTGTTTAGCATTCATTATTTTTTCCTGATCATCCAACTTGCTTGATCTCTCTTCTGCCATTCATTCTGCCCTTTTAAGTAATATGCATGTATCCATTTGATCCAAAGCTTGTCTTCTTTGTTTGCTAAGTCCCAACAAAGCTTGGCTATTGCTGCTCTATTCCACACTTGCATGTTTATCAGCCCCATACCTCCTTCATTTTTAGGCCTGCAAACTCTCTCCCATGCTATTAGAGCTTTTTTAGTGACATGCCCTACTCCTGACCATAGATAACTTCTACACAAACTCTATATTAACTTGATTATCTTAGCTGGAAAGATGAATAATTGAGCCCAATAAGATTGGACACCAAATAACACTGTCTGAACAAGTTGAGTTCTACCTGCATAAGATAGTTTCCTAGCTGTCCATGAGTTGATTCTTGCCATTATTTTCTCAATGAGAGGATACCATTGCAGCACTGACATCTTCTTGGTTGATAATGGCTCTCCCAAATATTTGAAAGGAAGTTCCTCCATGTTATATCCTAGTTGTTGAACAATCTGTTGCTTCACTTCCATCTGAACCCCTCCACAGTATATTGAGCTTTTATTTAGATTAGCTTGTAAACCTGAAGCTTGAGAAAATTGAGAGAAACACAGTAGGATAGCTTTAACAGATTCCAGATCTCCTCTAGCATACAGTAATAGATCATCTGCAAAAAAAAATTAGTGATATCAAGTTTAGAGCACCTAGGATGATACTTGAATTGTTTATCATCTTTAAGACCCTTAAGAAGCCTACTAAGATATTCCATAGCTATAGCAAACAAGAAAGGAGACATTGGATCTCCTTGTCTCAATCCTTTAGCTTCTTCAAAACTTTGAGAAATCTATCCATTAACTACTATGGAGTAGTTCACTGTTTTGACACATTTCATTATATCCATTGCACAAACATCTCTGGAAAACCAAGACCAAACATTACTTGCTCCAAATAATCCCATTCCACTGAATCATAAGCTTTCTGCAGATCAATCTTCAACATGCTTCTAGGAGAAATATGCTTCCTAGTATAAGATTTAACCAGTTCATGAGCAAACACTATATTATCAGCAATCTTTCTTCCTGGAATAAACCCTGCCTGGATATCACAAATTATACTCTGAATCACACCATGTAATCTTTAGTTAACACTTTGGAGATGATATTATACATCACAGCACAACAAGCTATTGGCCTGTATTCTTTCACAGTTTTAGGATTCTGAGCTTTTGGTATGAGAGACACTAGAGTACAATTGAATGTATTATGTAGCTTGCCTGTTGTGAAAAAAGATCTTAACAACCTCAATTATACCCCCTTTAATGATCTGCCAAGTATGTTTAAAAAAGAAAGCATTATAACCATCTATACCTGGTGCCTTATCATTCCCTATGGATTTCAAACCATCATAAGTCTCTTGTTCTGTTACTGCAGTATACAATTGTAATCTCTGTTGCTTTGTCAAGGTAGGCCCTCTTTTCATCACCTGAGCATTAATGGCTGGTAGCTTACCTGCTGAAGTTCCCATAAGACTCTTATAAAACATCACAAACTCATCTTGAATTTCCTGTGGATCATACAACATCTTACCCTTCAAGGACATAATACTTCTTATTTGTTTATTTTAAGTTCTCTCCTTTATAACTGAGCTGAAAAACTTATTATTTACATCCCCTAATTGTATCCATTTTATCCTTGACTTCTGTCTCAAAGCACTTTCTTCTATCATTGACCATTTTTCAAGTTTAATCAGCAACTCTTTTTCCTGCACAATCAACTCATCAGTAACTTGTTCATTTAGCTGGTTTTGAACTTTTGCAATCTCTAATCTATCCATATCAATCTGTTTCCCAATATACTTGAACTCTTTTCTATTCAACTGTTTTAAAACATGCTGAAGATCCTTCAACTTACACCACACCTGCTTCATTATGCTATGTCCATACTCTTTTTTCCAAATAGCTTCCACCATTTCCATAAAGCCCTCATGCTCAGTCCAAACATTGAAAAATTTAAAACTAACTTTCCCATGCTGCTGAGTTTTTTGAAGTAATATCATCATAGAGCTATGATCAGATATGCTTGGATTCTCATATTCTACATTAACATGTCCCCATTTATCCATCCATTCATCATTTCCAAATGCTCTATCAATTCTACTAGATATTCTATCCCTCCCACATTGCTTATTAGTCCAAGTATAGTAGTTACTTGTCCACTGCAGTTCATTAACCCCTATATCTCTCACACAATCACCAAAATCTTTTATCTCATTATTAGTAACAGGAACTCCATCTAACCTATCCTTAGTAGAAATAATAACATTAAAATCTCCTACTATGAGCCAAGGTTGTGAAATACCTTTTGACATTGCATTCATTTCTTGCCAAAGACTTTTCCTCTGTTCAACTGTATTAAAGCCATACACTACAGTCAATATAAACTGATAGCCTTTACTTCTTTAATTAACTTGACAATGCAGCATTTGAGCTGAGCTATTAATCATCTTGATCTCATACCAGTTATCATCTCATATCAACAAAATTCTTCCATTAGGACTATCAGAATAGTTATGTTGTACCTGCCACCCTGGTGCTATCCCTTTGAGAATTGAGTTCACATTTTTGTCTTTAACTCTTGTTTCAACTAATCCTGCCAAAGTTACTTTATTCTTCGGTAAAAGCAGCTTAATATCCTTCTGCTTATACCTTTTATTTATACCCCTCACATTCCAGAACAACCACTTCATCAATAAGTCTTTGATGCTCCACCTCTATCAATAGATAGTGAAGTCATTTTGTTATGCATAAGACTCTCAAAACTATTCCTTGTTGGTATAGCTTTTAATATAGGAAAGTTAGCCAAACTCAATTCCAGCTGTCTATCTAGTTTCTTTCCTATCTCCTGTTCTTCCTCCTGCTTATTCTTCTGTGGACTAAGATTGTTCTCTTGTCTTTGTTCATCCATCTTCTCTTGCTCAGTCTTTTGTGAAATTGGACCTTTATACTGCCAAGTTTGAGTTACTTTCTTCCATGGCCTTCTTCTCTTTGGCATCTCCTCTTTTGGTTCAGGCTCCACTTGACATAGATGCCCTATCTTCTGGCACTTATCACAGTATTGAGGCCTCCATTCTAACACTACATCTTGCATAAATGTCTTCCCAGTTGGATCCACTACTGCTATCTTCTGAGGTATAGCTTTTGTAACATTAACTTCAACAAGCATTCTAGCATATGAGATCCTTGTTTGCTTGGTGGTACATTCATCAGCAAAAAGAGGAACTCCAATAGCACTTGCAATCCTACTCAAAGATCCCACTCCCCAACAGTTTAAAGGCAATTTTGGAAAATTCACCCATAAAGGAATTTCTGTTTGGAACTCACTCCCAAAATCAAACTCAGGACACCATTGTTTCAGGATGATTGGTCGATTGTTGATAGTATATGGCCCAGAGAACAAAATCTCATTCATGTCACTTATCTTCTGAAACTTGATTATAGAGTATCCATCCTCATGAAAAACACTTCAGGCTTACTCACACTTAACCAGTTCATCATTATGTATCTCTTCATAGTATTGTACCCAGGACATTCTCCAATCACATATGCAATGAGAGCACACTTCCATTTCTGTTCTTCTTCTTGCACCTCTTTCTCTTCCAGCTGCACCATCGTTTGTCCATTAACTACCTACGGAGGAAAATAGGATAGTTGCATTCCATTGCGTGCTACACGATTATTCTTAAATATATTAACCCATGGTTCATTTGCCTCCTTCTTTTGTTCCTGTTCAGTACCAGCATTTCTATTTCCATTTTCTCCATTTAGCTTCTCCTATGAACTCCTTGTTACTATTCCATTGCCATCAACTTTCCTTCATTTTCAAATCCTTTCAGATCTGAGTTCCCAAGCACTTCCTCATTAGTTCTTAGTGAATCTAAGCTCAGTCTCCTAGCTTCTTTAGTGCTTCTAGCTACCTCAGCTTCAAAGCTTGCTTCCCCTTTTTGAGCATGTTCCTGCTCCTGTAACCCTAATGCTTCAACACAAGTTCCTATTGAGCTACCATCATTCATGATTGGTGTTTTTTTACCTCTTCCTCGTCCTCTACCTCTTCCCCTCGCCATTGTCACCCTTCAGCTCACGTAAAGCTAACGTGCGCTGAGAGCATTTGGAGAGAAGAAGATTTTATTATTTTATTATTATTTTTATTATTGTTATTGTATTATTATTATTATGATTGTTATTACTACAATTATTATTACTATTATATTTATAATAATAATAATAATAATATTATTATTATCATTATTATTATTATTT
>JAKWIX010000066.1:0-36410 GCA_027704785.1 Solanum chmielewskii
GGGCGTCTTGTGGGCTTAGTAGGCGTGCTGCGTAGGCGCTTGATGGCATGGCATGGCTCGTTCTTGCTATGCCATTGGCGCTTACAAAAACATGGAATCAACGTCTGCGGGACGAACGTGCGTAACCAAGGGAACTTCTCAAGATCGGCTTATAAAAGAGTTTGGTGTGGAAACGGCAGGCAGTGCTTTCGGGCGAGTGTTTAGTTCTAGAGATCCTGTTATGGCTAACTCTAGCGTTTTGCACGCACAGGGCACGTAAGGCCATGTGCGGCCAGACGCTATGATGGACAGGGCGTGGGCGGTTCCCCTGTGTGAACCTTGGTCTTCCTCCACAATCTTTGCAGTGATTAAATTATCAATGGGCAGCGCGCAACGGCGGGTGCACATTGGCCCTGCATGAAGGCATCGGCGTCGTCGCACGACATCTCATGTCGGGCGGCGGGGTGGATGTCGGGCGTGCATTGGTAGAACTATTCACGTACGCGCATGAGTGGTATTGGGCATGTGTGTTAGGTGGATCCCTGCTTCGAGCAGCGACGTCCTAACTCGCAGGCCAATTCGGTGGCGGATGAAGCGCAATCTAGGCTGGTCGCATGTCGGATTCCTGTATGCATACCTAATGCCTAGGCATTGTGTACGTGCAAACGATCACAATTCTCCCCTCGCATTGCATGCGTGGGGTGAACCCAAATGGAAGCACTGAAGGAAGATAGGGAGGTTGGTGGATCCACATCACTTGACCGGGAAAGGGAGGCCAGAGTCGAGGCTCCTAGGACACCTATGTTCAAAGGCGTCCGCGACGCACAGGAGGTGAAGAATTTCCTATGACAATTGGAGAATTACTTCAAGTGTAATCTGGTGCGAAGTGATGTGAACAAGATCAACACTGTTGTGTTGTATCTTTCGTAGATTCCCATGCTATGGTGGATGTGTAAAGAATTCGACATCAAGAAGGGGACATGCACTATGAACACGTGGGAGAAATTCCGCAAGGAGTTCAAGAAGGTGTTCTCCCTAAAAACGTCATCTATGAGGCAAAGCACAAGTTTAGGGAGTTAAAACAAAAGGGGTTCATACGCGCGGTCGGCAACGTCGGGCGTGGCATAACATCACCGCCCTCGGACTGCACACATAGTCAGAAACGTTGGGCGTATCATGACATCACGGCCGTTGGACAGCACACACGGTCGGCAACGTCGGGCGTGCCATGACATCGCCGCCTTTGGACAACACACACGGTCGGACGACGTCGGGCTTGGCATGCCATCATCACCTTTGGGCAGCACACACCGTTGAACGACGTCACGCGTGACATGCCATCACCGCTTTGGGACAGCACACATGGTCTAACGACGTCGGGCGTCACATTCCATCATCGCCTTTAGGCAGCACACACGGTCGAACGATGTCGGGCGTTTTATGCCATCATCGCCTTTGTGCAGCAACCACGGTCGGACGATGTCAGGCGTGGCATTACATCACTGCCGTTGGACAGCACGAACGATCGGATACGTCAGGCGTGGTATGATGACATCACTCCCGTAAGACAGCACACACGGTCGGCAACGTCTAGCGTGGCATGACAACACCGCCCTTGGACTGCACACACGGTCGGCAACATCGGGCGTGGCATGACATCACCGCCCTTGGACAGCACACACTTTCATCAACGTTGGGCATGTTATGACATCACTGCCCTTGGACTGCACACACGGTCGGCAACATCGGGCGTGGCATGACATCACCACCCTTGGGCAGCACACTCGGTCGGCAACGTCGGGCGTGGCATGACATCGCCGCCTTTAAACATCACACACGCTCGAACGACGTCGAGCGTGGCATGCCATCATCGCCTTTGGGAAGCCCACACGGTCGAACGACGTCGGGTGTGATTTGCCATCATAGCCCTTGGACGGCAAACACCATCGAACGACGTCAGGCGTGGCATGCCATCATCGCCTTTGGGCAACACAAACGGTCGAACGATGTTGGGCGTGGCATGCCATAAAAGCCCTTGGACGGCAAACACGGTCGAACGACATCAAGCGTGACATGCCATCACCACCTTTGGACAGCACACACAGTCGAAAGACGTCGGGTAACGCATGCCATCATCGCCTTTGGGCAGTACAAATGGTCGAACGACGTCGGGCGTTGCATGCCATCATCGCTTTTGGGCAGCACACACGGTCGAACGACGTCGGGCGTGGCATGCCGTCGTCTCCTTTGCACTAGCTGACACAGTCGGACGGCGTCGGTCGTGGCATTCCATCATCTCCCTTGGAAGGCAAACATGGTCGAACGACGTCGGGCGTGGCATGCTATCATCACCTTTGGGTAGCACAGACGGTCGAACGGCGTCGACCGTTGCATGCCATCATCGCCTTTTGCCAGCACACACAGTCAAACGACAACGGGCGTGGCATGCCATCATCGCCTTTGGGCAGCACACACGGTTGAACGACGTCGGGCATGGCATGCCATCATCGCCTTCGGGCAGCACACACGATCGAATGACAACGGGCGTGGCATGCCATCATAGCCCTTGGACGTCAAACACCGTCGAACGACGTCAGGCGTGGCATGCCATCATCGCCTTTGGGCAGCATAAACGATTGAATGATGTCGGGCATGGCATGCCATCATAGCCCTTGGACGGCATACACGGTCGAACGACGTCGGGAGTGACATGCCATCACCGCCTTTGGACACCACACACGGTCGAACGAAGTCGGGCGTTGCATTCCATCATCGCCTTTGGGCAGCACAAACGGTCGAACGACGTCAGGCGTGGCATGCCATCATCGCCTTTGTGTAGCACACACGGTCGAACGACGTCAGGCGTGTTATGCTATAATCTTCCTTCGATGGCAAACATGCTCGAACGACGTCGGGCGTGGCATGCCATCATCGTCTTTGGGCAGCACAGACGGTCGGACGGCGTTGGCCGTTGCATGCCATCATCGCCTTTCACCAGCACACACAGTCGAACGATGTCGGGCGTGGCATGCCATAATCGCCTTTGGGCAGCACACACGGTCGAACAACATCGGGCGTGGCATGCCATCATCGGCTTTGAGCAGCACACACGGTCAGACGACGTCGGGCATGGCATGACATCACCGCCCTTGCACAACACACACGGTCGGCAACGTCGGGCGTGTCATGACGACATCACTGCACTTGGACAGCACACACAATCGGCAACGGTGGGCGTGGCATGACATCACCTATCTTGGACAGCACACACGGTCATCAACGTCGGGCGTGGCATGACATCGCCGCCTTGAAACAGCACACACTCTCGAACGACGTCGGGCGTGGCATGCCATCATCGCCTTTGGGCAGCACATACGGTCGAACGACGTCGGGTGTGGCTTGCTATCATAGCCCTTGGACGGCAAACACCGTCGAACGACATCAGGCGTGGCATGCCATCATCGCCTTTGGGCAACACAAACGGTCGAACGATGTTGGGCGTGGCATGCCATAAAAGCCCTTGGACGGCAAACACGGTCGAACGACGTCAGGTGTGACATGCCATCACCACCTTTGGACAGCACACACGGTCGAACGACGTCGGGCAAGGCATGCCATCATCGCCTTTGGGCAGCACAAATGGTCGAACGACGTCGGGCGTTGCATGCCATCGTCGCTTTTGGGCAGCACACATGGTCGAACGACGTCGGCCGTGGCATGCCATCATCTCCTTTGGACTAGCTGACACAGTCGGACGGCGTCGGGCGTGGCATGCCATAATCGCCTTTGAAGGCAAACATGGTCAAACGACGTCGGGCGTGGCATGCTATCATAACCTTTGGGCAGCACAGACGGTCGAACGACGTCGACCGTTGCATGCCATCATCGCCTTTTGCCAGCACACACAGTCGAACGACAACGGGCGTGGCATGCCATCATCGCCTTTGGGCAGCACACACGGTTGAACGACGTCGGGCGTGGCATGCCATCATCGCCTTTGGGCAGCACACATGATCGAATGACGTCGGGCGTGGCATGCCATCATAGCCCTTGGACGTCAAACACCGTCGAACGACGTCAGGCGTGGCATGCCATCATCGCCTTTGGGCAGCATAAACGATCGAATGATGTCAGGCGTGGCATGCCATCATAGCCCTTGGATGGCAAACACGGTCGAACGACGTCAGGAGTGACATGCCATCACCGCCTTTGGACAGCACACACGGTCGAACGATGTCGGGCGTGGCATACCATCATCGCCTTTGGGCAGCACAGACGGTCGAACGACGTCAGGCGTGGCATGCCATCATCGCCTTTGGGTAGCACACACGGTCGAACGACGTCAGGCGTGGCATGCTATCATCTTCCTTCGATGGCAAACATGCTCGAACGACGTCGTGCGTGGCATGCCATCATCGCCTTTGGGCAGCACAGACTGTCGGACGGCGTCGGCCGTTGCATGCCATCATCGCCTTTCACTAGCACACACAGTCGAACGACGTCGGGCGTGGCATGCCATAATCGCCTTTGGGCAGCACACACGGTCTAACAACGTCGGGCGTGGCATGCCATCATCGCCTTTGGGCAGCACACACAGTCAGACGACGTCGGGCGTGGCATGACATCACCTCCCTTGGACAACACACACGGTCGATAACGTCGGGCGTGTCATGACGACATCACTGCCCTTGGACAGCACACACGATCGGCAACGTTGGGCGTGGCATAACATCACCTATCTTGGACAGCACACACGGTCGTCAACGTCAGGCGTGGCATGACATCACCGCCCTTAGACTGCACACACGGTCGGTAACGTCGGTCAAGGCATGACATCACCGCCCTTGGACAACACACATGATTGGCAACATCGGGCGTGGCATGACATCACCGACCTTGGACAACACACACGGTCGGCAATGTCTGGCGTGGCATGACATCACAGCCCTTCGATAGCACACACGTGCGGCAACGTCGGGCGTGGCATGATGACATAACTGCCCTTGGACAGTACACACACTCGACAACTTCGGGTGTGGCATGACATCACCTTCCTTGGACAGCACATACGGTCGTCAATGTCGGGCGTGGCATAACATCACCGCCCTTGGACTGATCACACGGTCGGCAACGTCCTGCAAGGCATGACATCACCGCCCTTGGACAGCACACACGGTCAGCAACGTCAAGCGTGGCATGACATCGCCATCTTTGGACAGCACACACGGTCAGACGATGTTGGGCGTGACATGCCATCATCGCTTTTGGGCAGCACATACGGTCGAACGACGTCGGGCGTAGTATGCCATCATAGCCCTTGGACGGCAAACACGGTAGAATGATATCGGGCGTGGAAAGCCATCATCGCCTTTGGGCAGCACACACGGTTGAACGATGTCGGGTGTGTTATGCCATCATTGCTTTTGGGTGGCACACACGATCGGACAATGTCGGGCGTGGAATGACATCACCGCCAGTGGACAGCACACACGGTCAGCAACGTCGAGCGTGGCATGATGAAATCACCGCCCTTGGACTGCACACACAGTCGGCAACGTCAGGCGTGGCATGACATCACCGCCCTTGGACTGCACACACGGTCGGCAACGTCAGGCGTGGCATGACATCACCGCCCTTGGACCGCACGCACTGTCGGCAACGTAGGGCGTGGCATGACATCACTGCCCTAGGACTGCAAACACGGTCGGTAACGTCAGGTGTGTCAAGACATCACCGCCCTTGGACTGCACACACGGTCGGCAACGTCGGGCGTGGCATGACATCGCCGCCTTTGGACAGCACACACGGTCGAACGACGTCGGGCGTGGTATGCCATCATCGCCTTTGGGCAGCACACACGATCGAACGACGTCGGGCGTGGAATGTTATCATAGCCTTTGGACTAGCTGACACAGTAGGACGGCATCAGAATCGCCCTTGGACGGCAAAAACGGTCAAATGACGTCAGGCGTGGCATGCTATCACGGTCCTTGGGCAGCACGCACGGTCAGACGACGTCGGGTGTGGCAGTACATCACCGCCCTTGAATAGCACACATGGTCAGCAACATCGGGCATGGCATGACATCACCGCCCTTGGACTGCACACACGGTCGGCACCGTCGGGCGTGGCATGACATCACCGCCCTTGGACAGCACACACGGTCGGCAACGTCGGGTGTGGCATGATATCGCCACCTTTGGACAGCACACACGGTCGGACGATGTTGGGCGTGACATGCCATCATCGCCTTTGGGCAATACATAGGGTCAAACGACGTCGAGCGTGGTATGCCATCATAGCCCATTGACGGCAACCACGTTCGAATGATGTCAGGCGTGCCTTGCCATCATCGCCTATGGGCAGCATAAACAGTCGAACGACGTCGGGCGTGGCATGCCATCATAGCCCTTGGAATGCAAACACGATCGAAGGACGTCAGGCGTGACATGCCATCACAACCTTTGGACAGCACACATGGTCGAACGACGTCGGGCGTGGCATACCATCATCGTCTTTGGGCAGCACACACGGTCGAAAGACGTCAGGCGTGGCATGCCATCATTGCTTTTGGGCAGTATAAACGGTCAGACGACGTCGGGCGTGGAATGACATCACCAACCTTGGACAGCACACACGGTCGGCAACGTCGGGCGTGGCATGATGACATCACCGCCCTTGGACTGCACACACGGTCGGCAACGTCAGGCGTGGCATGACATCACCGCCCTTGGACTGCACATAAGGTGGGCAACGTCGTGTGTGGCATGACATCACCGCCCTTGGACATCACACACTTTCGGCAACGTAGGGCGTGGCATGACATCACCGCCCTAGGACTGCAAACACGGTCGGCAACATCGGGCGGCCATGACATCACCGCCCTTGGACAGCACACACGTCCGGCAACCTCGGGCGTGGCATTACATCACCGCCCTTGGACATCACACACTGTCGGCAACGTAGGGCGTGGCATGACATCACCGCCCTAGGACTGCAAACACGGTCGGCAACATCGGGCGTGTCATGGCATCATCGCCTTTGGGCAACACACACGGTCGAACGACGTCGGGTGTGGAATGTCATCATAGCCCTTGGACGGTAAACATGGTCGAACAACATCGTGCGTGGCATGCCATCATAACCCTTTGACAGCAAACACGGTCAATTGACGTCACGCGTGGCATGCCATCATCGACTTTCGGCAGCACACACGCTTGAACGACATCGGGCGTGGCATGCCATCATCGCCTTTGGACTAGCTGACACAGTAGGATGACATTCGAATCGCCCTTGGACGGCAAAAACGGTCAAACGACGTCAAGCCTGGCATGGCATCATCGCTTTTGGGCAGCACAAACGGTCTAACAACGTCAGGAGTGGCATGCCATCATCGCCTTAGGGCAGCACACACCGTCGAACGACGTCGGGCGTGGCATGCCATCATCGCCTTTGGGCAGCACACACGGTCGAACGACATCGGGCGTAGCATGCCATCATCGCCTTTGGCAAGCACTCACGGTCGAACGACGTCGGACGTCGCAAGCCATCATCGCCTTTGGGTTGCACACACGGTCAAACGACGTCAGGCGTGGCATGCCATCATCGCCTTTGGACTAGCTAACACAATCGAACGACGTTGGGCGTGGCATGCCATCATCGCCCTTTGACGGCAAACACGGTCGAACGACGTCAG
Source organism: Solanum chmielewskii (assembly GCA_027704785.1). Taxonomy (NCBI): domain Eukaryota; kingdom Viridiplantae; phylum Streptophyta; class Magnoliopsida; order Solanales; family Solanaceae; genus Solanum; species Solanum chmielewskii. The sequence continues at coordinate 7,676 of JAKWIX010000066.1, forward strand.
GCGTGGCATGCCATCATCGCCTTTGGGGAGCACAGACGGACAGACAGTGTCGGAAGTCGCATGCCATCATCGCCCTTGGACAGCACAGACTGTCGGACGGCGTCGGGTGTGGCATGCCATCATCGTCTTTAGACAACACAAATGGTCGGCCGTCGTCGGGCGTGGCATGCCATTATATCCCTTGGACAACACACACGGTCGGACAATGTCGAGTGTTGCATGCCATCAACGCCTTTGGGCAGCACAAACGGTCAGACGGCGTCAGGAGTCGCATGCCTTCATCGCCTTTGGACAGCACAGACGGTCGGCCGTCGTCGGGCGTGGCATGCCATCATAGCCCTTGGATAGCACACACGGTCGGACGGCATCGGTCGTGGCATGCCATCATCGCCCTTAGACCAGCACTGACGGTCAGCCGTCGTCGGGTGTGGCATGCCATCATAGCCCTTGGACATCACAAACGGTCGGTCGTCGTCGAACGTGCCTGCACGCAATGGTCGGCCGTGGCCTACCCGCATCGGTCGTGGCTTGTGCGACATTGTTTGAGTTCTATACAAAACATGCTGATGTTCATGTCGTACATAAATACAAGGATTTTGAAACAACCTCCATGCATAACAAACATATTCATCTACTTTCCATTATCTATTCTCTGACGTTTACATCTAACGTGGCTCTTTCACATCATTTTCATTAATTTTACGGTTTGTATGATATTGAATCATCTTTTATTTATGCAAATATACATCTTATCATTAATTTAACATGTTTAGAAGTGTTTTCGAGCATTTCCATATTTTTCCGACCTTTAATCATTATTTTATAATTTATTTTTACGCTTTTTTATTTTTTACATCTCCTTTTAAAAAATAAAATTTATTAAATTTTTTATTTTAAGGTTTCCATATTTATTTGTGAATTTTCGGAGTTGATTTCATATTTTTTCGATATTTTCCCTATTTTTTATTTATTTATTACTAATTTTTTGGAATTTTAAAAAAAAATTTAAAAAAAATTAAAAATATTTTTATATATATATTAAAGTCATTTATGAAAGTTGATGTGTGTTGGTACCTTAGAACGTGCATATTTTTGTTGTACATTTTCATTATGATTTGCTGGAAAATTCATGTCTACTCCTGTCACATGGTAAAACTTTTTTAAGCATATATAAGGGGGGTAGAGGTGTTGGAGGCACACTAAGGCGCAGGCAGGCAGTCGACATAGGCATCCAATGGGCCTAGTAGGCGTGCTGCGTGGGTGCTTGATGGCATGCATGGCTTGTCCGTGCTTCGCTGTTGGGCGTTTATAAAAACACGTCGGCGACGTCGATGGGTCGAGTGAGGCAAAGGCAGGCAGACGTCGAGGGCATCCTATGGGCTTAGTAGGCATGCTGCGTAGGCGCTTGATGGCATGCATGGCTCGTCCGTGCTACGGCTTTGGGCGTTTACAAAAACACGCCCGCAACATCTGCGGAGCGTTTGAGGCGGTGGCAGGCGGACGTCATGGGCGTCATGTGGGCTTAGTAGGCGTGCTGCGTGGGCGCTTGACGACAACATGGCTTGTCCGTGCTACTCCGTTGGGCGTCAACAAAAACATGCCAGCGATGTCTGCAGGGCACCTGAGGTGAAAGCAGGCGGACGTCAAGGGCGTCTTGTGGGCTTAGTAGGCGTGCTGTGTGGTGTGGAAACTTCTCAAGATCGGTTTATAATAGAGTTTGGTGTGGAAACAGCATTGCTTTCGGGCGAGTGTTTAGTTCTAACGGTCTTGTTACGGCTAACTCTAGGCGTTGCACGCATAGGGCACGTAAGGCCATGTGCGGCCAGATGCTATGATGGACCGGGCGTGGGCGGTTCCCCTGTGTGAACCTTGGTCTTCCTCCAACAATCTTTGCAGTGATTAAATTCTCAACTCCGTTGGGCAGGCTCGCAACGGCGGGTGCAACTTTAACCTTGCAAAGAAGGCATCGGCGTCGTCGCACGACATCTCATGTCGGGAGGCGGGGTGGATGTCGGGCGTGCATTAATAGAGCTTTCCACGTACGGCGCATGAGTGGTATTGGGCATCTGTGGTTAGGTTGGATCCCTGCTTCGAGCAGCAACGTCCTAACTCTCATACCAATTCGGTGGCGGATGAAGCGCAATCTAGGCTGGTCGGATGTCGGATTCCTGTGTTGCATACCTAATGCCTAGGCATTGTGCACGTGCAAACGGTCGCCTTTCGCCCCTCTCAACGCATGCGCGGGGTGAACCCAAATGAAAGCACTCAAGGAAGATAGGGAGGTTGGTGGATCCACATCACTTGACCGGGAAAGGGAGGCCAGAGTTGAGGCTCCCAGGCCACCTATGTTCCAAGGCATCCGCGACGCACAGGAGGTGAAGAATTTCCTATGGCACTTGGAGAATTACTTCAAGTGTAATCGGGTGCGAAGTGATGTGAACAAGATCAACACTGTTGTGTTATATCATTCGTAGATGCCCATGCTATGGTGGAGGTGTAAAGATTTCGACATCAGAAGGGCACATGCACTATGAACACGTGGGAGAAATTCCACAAGGACTTCAAGAAGGCGTTCTCCCTAACAACGTCATCTATGAGGCAAAGCGCAGGTTTAGAGAGTTAAAGCAAAAGGGGAGCATACGCGCGATCGGCAACGTCGGGCGTGGCATGACATCGCCGCCCTTGGACTGCACACATGGTCGGCAACGTCGGGCGTTGCATGACATCATCGCCGTTGGACAGCACACACGGTCGGCAACGTCGGGCGTGGCATGACATCGCCGCCTTTGGACAGCACATACGGTCGGACGACGTCGAGCGTGGCATGCCATCATCGCCTTTGGGCAGCACACACGATCGAACGACGTCGGGCGTTGCATGCCATCATCGCCTTTGGGCAGCACACACGGTCGGACGATGTCGGGCATGGCATGACATCACCGCCCTTGGACAGCACACACTGTCGGCAATGTAGGGCGTGTCATGACATCACCGCCCTTGGACAGCATGAACGGACGGCAACGTCGGACGTGGTATGATAAAATCACCGCCCTTGGACAGCACACAGGGACGGCAACGTCGGGCGTGGCATGACATCACCGCCCTTGGACAGCACACACGGTCGGTAACGTTGGGCGTGGCATGACATCACCGCCCTTGGACAGTACACACGGTCATCAACTTTGGGCATGGTAGGACATCACTGCCCTAGAACTGCACACACGATCGGCAACGTCGGGCGTGGCATTACATTACCGCCCTAGGACAGCACACACGATCGGCAACGTCGGGCGTGGCATGCCATCATCGCCTTTGGGCAGCACACACGGTCGAACAACGTCGGGTGTGGCATGACATCACCGCCCTTGGACTGCACACACGGTCGGTTACGTCGGGCGTGGCATGAACGGTCGGCAACGTCTGGCGTGGCATGAAATCACCGCCCTTGGACTGCACACACGGTCGGTTACGTCACGGGCGTCCTATGGGCTTAGTAGGCATGTTGCGTGGGCGCTTGATGGCATGCATGGATGTTTCGTGCTATGCCATTGGGCGCTTACAAAAACATGGCAGCAACGTCTGCGGGACGAACGTGCGCCACCGAGGGAACTTCTCTAGATCGGTTTATAATTGAGTTTTGTGTGGAAACAACAGTACTTTAGGGCGAGTGTTTAGTTCTAGAGCTCCTGTTACGACTAACTCTAGGCGTTGCACGCATGGGGCACGTAAGGCCATGTGCGGCAAAATGCTATGATGGACCGGGCGTGGGAGATTCCCCTATGTGAACCTTGGTCTTCCTCCAACAATCTTTGCAGTGATTAAATTCTCAACTCCGTTGGGCAGGCGCGCAGCGGCGGGTGCAACATTGGCCTGTCAAAGAAGGTATCGGCATCGTTGCACGACATCTCATGTCCGGCGGCGGGGTGGATGTAGGGCGTGCATTGGTAGAGCTATTCACGTACGGCGCATGAGTGGTATTGGGCATGTGTGGTTAGGTTGGATACTTGCTTCGAGCAGCGACGTCCTAACTCGCATGCCAATTCGGTGGCGGATGAAGCGCAATCTAGGCTGGTCCGATGTCGGATTCCTGTGCTGCATTCCTTATGCCTAGGCTTTATGCACGTGCAAACGGTCGCCTTTCGCCCATAGTATACCATGCGCGGGGTAAACCCAAACGGAAGCACTTAAGGAAGATTGGGAGGTTGGTGGATCCACATCACTTGACCGGGAAAGGGAGGCTAGAGTCGAGGCTCCCAGGCCACCTATGTTCAAAGGCGTCCGCGACGCACAGGAGGTGAAGAATTTCCTATGGCACTTGGAGAATTACTTCAAGTGTAATCGGGTGCGAAGTGATGTGAACAAGATCAACACTGTTGTGTTGTATCTTTCGTAGATGCCCATGCTATGGTGGAGGCGTAAAGAGTTCGACATCAAGAAGGGGACATGCACTATGAACACGTGGGAGAAATTCCGCGAGGAGTTCAAGAAGGCGTTCTCCCTAACAACGTCATCTATGAGGCAAAGCGCAAGTTTAGGGAGTTAAAGCAAAAGGGGAGCATACGCGCGGTCGGCAACGTCGGGCGTGGCATGACATCACCGCCCTTGGACTGCACACATGGTCGGCAACGTCGGGCGTAGCATGACATCACCGCCGTTGGACAGCACACACGGTCGGCACTTTCGGGCGTGGCATGACATCGCCGCCTTTGGACAGCACACACGACTGAACGACGTCACGCGTGACATGCCATCACCGCCTTGGGACAGTACACACGGTCGAACGACATCGGGCGTCTCATGCCAACACACACGGTCGGCAATGTCGGGCGTGGCATAACATCGCCGCCTTTGGACAGCACACACAGTCGGACGACGTCGGGCATGGCATGCCATCATCGCCTTTGGGCAGCACACACGGTAGAACGACGTCGGTCGTGGAATGCCATTATAGCCCTTGGACGGTAAACATGGTCGAACAACATCAGGTGTGGCATGCCATCATCGCCTTTGGGCACCACAAATGGTTGAACGACGTCGTGCGTGGCATGCCATCATATCCCTTGGACTAGCTGACACAGTCGGACGGTGTCAGGCGTGGCATGCCATCATCGCCCTTGGACGGCAAACATAGTCGAACGACGTCGGGCGTGGCTTGCCCTCATCGCATTTCGGTTGGACACAGGATCGAACGACGTTGGGCGTGGCATGCCATCATAGCCCGTGGACGTCAAACACCATCGAACGATGTCAGCCGTGGCATGCCATCATCGCCTTGGGACAGCAAACACAGTCGAACGACGTCGGGCGTCACATTCCATCATCGCCATTGGGCAGCATACACGGTCGGACGATGTCGGGCGTGGCATGAAATCACCGCCCTTGGACAGCACAAACGGTTGGCAACTTCGGGCGTTGTATGATGGCATCACCGCCCTTGGACAGCACACACAGTCGGCGACGTCAGGCGTGGCATGACATCACCGCCCTTGGACTGCACACACGGTCGGCAACGTCAGGAGTGGCATGACATCACCGCCCATGGACAGCACACACGGTCATCAAGGTTGGGCATGGTATGACATCAGTGCCCTTGGACTAAAAACACGGTCGGCAACGTCGGGCGTGGCATGACATCGCCGCCTTTGGATAGCACACACGCTCGGACGACGACGGGCGTGGCATGCCATCATCACCTTTGGAAAGCACACACGGTCGAATGATGTCGGGCGTGGCATGCCATCATAGCCCTTGGACGGCAAACACGGCCAAATGACGTCAGGTGTGGCATGCAATCATCGCCTTTGGGCAGCCCAAACAGTCGAATGACGTCGGGCGTGGCATGCCATCATAGCCCTTGCATGGCAAACAAGGTCGAACGACGTCACGCGTGACATGCCATCACCGCCTTGGGACAGCAAACACGGTCGAACGACGTCGGGCGTCACATGCCATCATCGACTTTGGGCAGCACGCAAGGTCGGACCATGTCGGGCGTTGCATGACATCACCGCCCTTGGACAGCACGAAAAGTCGGCAACGTCGGGCGTGGTAGTATGACATCACCGCCCTTGGACAGCACACACGGTTGGCGACGTCGGGCGTGGCATAAAATCACCGCCCTTGGACTGCACACATGGTCGGCAAAATCGAGCGTGGCATGACATCACCGCCCTTGGACAGCACACACGGTCATCAACGTTGGGCATGGTATGACATCAATACCCTTGGACTGCACACACAGTCGGCAACATCGGGCGTGGCTTGACATCACCGCCCTTGGACAGCACACACGGTCGGCAACGTCGGGTATGGCATGACATCGCCGTCTTTGGACAGCACACACGCTCGGACGACGACGGGCGTGGCATGCCATCATCGCCTTTAAGAAGCACACACGGTCGAACGACGTCGGGTGTGGCTTGCCATCATAGCTCTTGGACGGCAAACACCATCGAACGACGTCAGGCGTGGTATGCCATCATCGCCTTTGGGCAACACAAACAATCGAACGATGTCGAGCGTGGCACGCCATCAAAGCCCTTGGACGGCAAACACGGTCGACGACGTCAGGTGCGACATGCCATCACCACCTTTGGACAACACACACGGTCGAACGACGACGGGCGTGGCATGCCATCATCATATTTGGGGGAGCACAAATGATCGAATGACGTCGGGCGTTGCATGCCATCATTGCTTTTGGTCAGCACGCACGGTCAAACGACGTCGAGCATGGCATGCCATCATCTCCTTTGGACTAGCCTACACAGTCGGATGGCGTCGGGTGTGGCATGCCATCATTGCCCTTGGAGGAAAATATGGTCGAACGATGTCGGTCGTGGCATGCCATCATCACCTTTGGGCAGCACAGACGGTTGGACGGCGTCGGCCGTTGCATGCCATCATCGCCTTTTGCCAGCACACACAGTCGAACGACGTCGGGTGTGGCATGCCATCATCGCCTTTGGGCAGTACAAACGGTCGAACGACGTCAGGCGTGGCATGCCATCATTGCCTATGGGCAGTACAAACGGTCGAACGACGTCGGGCGTGGCAAGCCATCATAGCCCTTGGACGACAAACACGATCGAACGACGTCATGTGTGGCATGCCATCATCGCCAATGGGCAGCACAAACGGTCGAACAACGTCGGGCGTGGCATTCCATCATAGCCCTTGGACGGCAAACACGGTCCAAAGACGTCAGGCGTGACATGCCATCACCACCTTTGGACAACACACATGGTTGAACGACTTCGGGTGTGGCATGCCATCATCACCTTTAGGCAGCACACACGGTCGAACGACGTCGGGCGTTGCATGCCATAATTGCTTTTGGGCAGCACACACGGTCGGACGATGTCGGGCGTGGAATGACATCACCGCCCTTGGACAGCATACACGGTCGACAACGTCGGGCGTGGCATGATGACATCATCGCCCTTGGACTGCACACACGGTCGACAACATCAGGCGTGACATGACATCACCGCCCTTGGACAGCATACTCTGTCGGCAACGTAGGGCGTGGCATGACATTACCGCCCTAGGACTGCAAACACGGTCGGCAATGTCGGGCGTGTCATGAGATCTCCGCCCTTGGACAGCACACACGGTCGGCAACGTCGGGCGTGGCATGACATCGCCGCCTTTGGACGGCACACACGGTCGGAGGACGTCGGGAATGGCATGCCATCATATCCCTTTGACAGAAAACACGGTCGAATGACGTCAAGCGTGACATGGCATCACCGCCTTTGGTAAGCACACACGGTCGAACGTCGTCGGGCGCGGCATGCCATCATAGACTTTGGGCAGCGCACATGCTCGAAAGACGTCGGGCGTGGCATTCCATCATCGCCTTTGGGCTGCACATATGCTAGAACGAAGTCGGGCGTGGCATGCCATCATCACCTTTGTACTAGCTGACACAGTAGGACGGCGTCAGAATCGCCCTTGGACGGCAAAAACGGTCGAAGGACGTCTGGCGTGGCATGCCATCATCGCCTTTGGCCAGCACAAACGGTCAAATAGCGTCGGGCGTGGCATGCCATCATCGCCTTTCGGCAGCACAAACCGTCGAACAACGTCGGGCGTGGCATGCCATCATCGCCTTTTGGCAGAACACACGGTCAAACAACATCGAGCGTAGCATGCCATTATCGCCTTTGGGAAGCACTCACGATCGAACGACGTCGGACGTGGCGATGATGGCGACGTCGGACGTGGCATTCCATCATCGCCTTTGGGCAGCACACATGGTCGAACGACGTCGGGCGTGGCATGCCATCATCACCTTTGGACTAGCAAACACAATCAGACGGCGCTGGGCGTGGCATGCCGTCATCGCCCTTGGACAGCAAACACGGTCGAACGACGTAAGGCGTTGCATGCCATCATCGCCTTTTGGCAGCACAGACAGTCGCACGGCGTCGGGCGTGGCATGCCATCATCGCCCTTGGGCAGCACAGACGGTCAGACGGCGTCGGGAGTCGCATGCCATCATCGCCCTTGGACAGCACAGACGGTCAGCTGTCGTCGGGTGTGGCATGCAATCATAGCCCTTGGACAGCACAGACTGTCGGACGACGTCGGGTGTGGCATGCCATAATCGCCTTTGGACAACACAAATGGTCGGCCGTCATCGGGCGTGGTATGCCATCATATCCCTTGGACAGCACACACGGTCGGACGATGTCAGGCGTGGCATGCCATCATCGCCCTTCGGCAGCACAGACGGTCGGACGGCGTCGGGAGTCGCATGCCATCATCTCCCTTGGACAGCACAGACGGTCGGCCGTCGTCGGGCGTGGCAAGCCATCATAGCCCTTGGACAGCACACACGGTCGGACGGCATCGGGCGTGGCATGCCATAATCGCCCTTTGACCAGCACAGACAGTCGGTCGTCGTCGAACGTGCCTGCATGCAACGGTCGACCGTGGCCTGCCCGCATCGGTCGTTGCTTTTGTGACATTGTTCGAGTTCTAAACAAAACATGTGAATGTTTATGTCGTACATAAATACAAGTATTTTGAAACAACCTCCATGCATAACAAACATATTCATCTACTTTCCATTATCTATTCTCTAACGTGTCTTCCTAACGTGGCTCTTTCGCATAATTTTCATTACTTTTACGGTTCGTATGATATTGAAACATCTTTTATTTATGCAAATATACATCTTATCATTAATTTAACATGTTTAGAAGTGTTTTCGAGCATTTCCACATTTTTCTGACTTTTAATCATTATTTTATAATTTATTTTTACGGTTTTTTATTTTTTACGTCTCCTTTTAAAAAATAAAATTTAATAAATTTTTTATTTTAAGGTTCATATATTTATATGTGAATTTTTGGAGTTGATTTCATATTTTTTCGATATTTGCGCTATTTTTTATTTATTTATTACTAATTTTTTTGAATTTAAAAAAAAAAATTTAAAATATTGAAAAACATTTATACATATATATATATTAAAGTCATTTATGAAAGCTGATGTGTGTTGGTACCTTAGAACGTGCACATTTGGGTTGTACATTTCCATTATGATTCGCTGGAAAATCCATGTATTTTAAGCATATATAAGGGGGGTAGAGGTGTTGGAGGCACACTAAGGCGCAAGCAGGAAGACGACATAGGCGTCCCATGGGCTTAGTAGGCGTGCTGCGTGGGTGCTTGATGGCATGCATGGCTTGTCCGTGCTTCGCCGTTGGGTGTTTATAAAAACACGTCGGCGACGTCGATGGGTCGAGTGAGGCAAAGGCAGGCCGACGTCGACGGCGTCCTATGGGATTAGTAGGCATGCTGCGTAGGCGCTTGACGACATGCATGGCTCATCCGTGCTATGTCGTTGGGCGTCTACAAAAACATGCTAGCGACGTTTGCGGGGCGGCTGAGGCAAAGACAGGTGGACGTCGAGGGCGTCTTGTGGGCTTAGTAGGCGTGCTGCGTGGATCTTGACGGCATGCATGGCTCGTCCGTGCTACGCTGTTGGGCGCTTGCAAAAACATGCGGACGACGTCTGTGGGGCGACCGAGTCATTATAAGGCGGATGTCATGGGTGTCCTGTGGGCTTAGTAAGCGTGCTGCATGGGCGCTTGATGGCATGCATGGCTCGGTTGTGCTATGCCATTGGGCGCTTACAAAAACACGGTAGCAGCGTCTGCGGGACGAACGTGCGCCGCCGAGGGAAATTCAAAAGATTGGTTTATAATAGAGTTTGGTGTGGAAACGGCAGTGCTTTCGGGCGAGTTTTTAGTTCTAGAGCTCCTGTTACGGCTAACTCTAGACGTTGCACGCACGGGGCACGTAAGGCCATGTGCGGCCAGACGCTATGATGGACCGGGCGTGGGCGGTTGCCCTATGTGAAACTTGGTCTTACTCCATGAATCTTTGCAGTGATTAAATTCTCAACTCCCTTGGGCAGGCTCGCAACGGCGGGTGCAGCATTGGCCTTGCAAAAAAGGCATCAGCGTCGTTGCACGACATCTCATGTCGGGCAGCGGGGTGGATGTCAGGCGTGCATTGGTAGAGATATTCACGTACATTGCATGAGTGGTATTGGGCATGTGTGGTTAAGTTGGATCCCTGCTTCGAGCAGCGACGTCCTAACTCGCATGACAATTCAGTGGCGGATGAAGCGCAATCTAGGCTAGTCGGATGTCGGATTCCTGTGTTGCATACCTAATGCCTAGGCATTGTGCACGTGCAAATGGTCGCCTTTCGCCCCTCGCATCCCATGCACCGGGTGAACCCAAACGGAAGAACTCAAGGAAGATAGGGAGGTTGGTGGATCCACATCACTTGACCGGGAAAGGGAGGCCAGAGTCGAGGCTCCAAGGCCACCTATGTTCAAAGGCGTCCGCGACGCACGGGAGGTTAAGAATTTCCTATGGCACTTGGAGAATTACTTCAAGTGTAATCAGGTGCGAAGTGATGTGTACAAGATCAACATTGTTGTGTTGTATCTTTCGTATATGCCCATGCTATGGTGGAGGCGTAAAGAGTTCGACATCAAGAAGGGGACATGCACAATGAACACGTGGGCGAAATTCCGTGAGGAGTTCAAGAAGGCGTTCTCCCTAACAACGTCATCTATGAGGCAAAGCGCAAGTTTAGGGAGTTAAAGAAAAAGGGGAGCATACGCGCGGTCGGCAACGTCGTGCGTGGCATGACATCACCGCCCTTGGACTGCACACACGGTCGACAACGTCGGGCGTGGCATGACATCACCGCCCTTGGACTGCACACACGGTCATCAACGTTGGGCATGGTATGACATCACTGCCCTTTGAATGCACACACGGTCGGCAACGTCAGGCGTGGCATGACATCACCGCCCTTGGACAGCACACACGGTCGGCAACGTCGGGTGTGGCATGACATCACCGCCCTTGGACAGCACACACGGTCGGCAACGTCGGGCGTGGCATGACATCGCCGCCTTTGGACAGCACACACGGTCGGACGACGTCGGGCTTGGCATTCCATCATCACCTTTGGGCAGCACACACGGTTGAGCGACGTCATGCGTGACATGCCATCACCGCCTTGGGACAGCACACACGGTCGAACGACGTCGGGCGTCACATGCCATCATCGCTTTTGGGCAGCACACATGGTCGAACGACGTCAGGCGTGGCATCACATCGCCGCCCTTGGACAGCATGAACGGTCAGCAACATCGGGCGTGGTATGATGACATCACCGCCCTTGGACAACACCTACGGTCGGCAACGTCGGGCGTGGCATGACATCACCGTCCTTGGACTGCACACACGGTCGACAACGTCGGGCGTGGCATGACATCACCGCCCTTGGACTGCACACACGGTCATCAACGTTGGGCATGGTATGACATCACTGCCCTTTGACTGCACACACGGTCGACAACGTCAGGCGTGGTACGACATCACTGCCCTTGGACAGCACACACGGTCGGCAACGTCGGGTGTGGCATGACATCACCGCCCTTGGACAGCACACACGGTCGGCAACGTCGGGCGTGGCATGACATCGCCGCCTTTGGACAGCACACACGGTCGGACGACGTCGGGCTTGGCATGCCATCATCACCTTTAGGCAGCACAAACAGTCGAACGACATCGTGCGTGGCATGCCATCATAGCCCTTTGACAGCAAACACGGTCGAATGACGTCAGGCGTGACATGCTATCACCGCTTTTGGACAGCACACACGGTCGAACGACGTCGGGCGTGGCATGCCAGCATCGACTTTGGGCAGCACACACGCTCGAACGACGTCGGGCGTGGCATGCCATCATCGCCTTTGGGATGCACACATGCTCGAATGATGTCGGGCGTGGCATGCCATCATCACCTTTGGGACTAGCGGACACAGTAGGACGGCGTCGGAATCTCCCTTGGACGGCCAAAACAGTCAAACGACGTCGGGCGTGGCATGCCATCATCGCCTTTGGGCAGCACAGACGGTCAAACAGCGTCGGGCGTGGCATGCCATCATCGCCTTTGGGCAGCGTACACCGTCGAACGACGTCGGGCGTGGCATGCCATCATCGCCTTTAAGCAGCACACACGGTCGAACGACATCAGGCATAGCATGCCATCATCGCCTTTGGGAAGCACTCACGGTCGAACAACGTCAGACGTTGGGCGTGGCATGCCATCATCGCCTTTGGACTAGTTGACATAGTCGGACGGCGTTGGGCGTGGCATGCCATCATCGCCCTTGGACGGCAAACACGGTCGAACGACATCAGGCTTGGCATACCATCATCGCCTTTGGGCAGCACAGACAGTCGCACGGCGTCAGGCGTGGCATGCTATCATCGCCCTTGGGCAGCACAGACGGTCGGACGGCATCGGGAGTCGCATGCCATCATCGCCCTTGGACAGCACAGACGGTCGGCCGTCATCGGGTGTGGCATGCCATCATAGCCCTTGGGCAGCACAGACTATCGGACGACGTCGGGTGTGGCATGCCATCATCATCTTTGGATAACACAAATGGTTGGCCATCGTCGGGCGTTGCATGCCATCATATCCCTTAGACAGCACACACGGTCGGACTATGTCGCGCGTGGAATGCCATCATCGCCCTTCGGCAGCACAGACGGTCGGAAGGCATCGGGAGTCGCATACCATCATCACCCTTGGACAGCACAGAAAGTCGACCGTCGTCAGGTGTGGCATGCCATCATAGCCCTTGGACAGCACACACGGTTGGACGACATCGGGCGTGGCATGCCATCATCGCCGTTGGACCAACACAGACGGTCGGCCGTCGTCGGGTGTGGCATGCCATCATAGCCCTTGGGTATCACAAACGGTCGACAGTCATCGGACGTGCCTGCACGCAACGGTCGGCCGTGGCCTGCCTGCATCGGTCGTGGCGTGTGCGACATTGTTCAAGTTCTAAACTAAACATGTGGATGTTCATGTCGTACATAAATACAAGGATTTTGAAACAACCTCCATGCATAACAAACATATTCATCTACTTTCCATTATCTATTCTCTAACGTTTCCGCCTAACGTGGCTCTTTCGCATCATTTTCATTACTTTTACGGTTCGTATGATATTGAAACATCTTTTATTTATGCAAATATACATCTTATCATTAAATTAACATGTTTAGAATATCTTTCGAGCATTTCCATATTTTTCCAACTTTTAATCATCATTTTATAATTTATTTTTACACTTTTTTATTTTTTACGTCTCTTTTAAAAAATAAAATTTAATAAATTTTTTATTTTAAGGTTCCTATATTTATTTGTGAATTTTCGGAGTTCATTTCATGTTTTTTTGATATTTTCCTTATTATTTATTGATTTATTACAATTTTTTTGGATTTTTCAAAAAAAAATAAAAGAAAATGTTTAAAAATATTTTTATATATATATTAAAGTCATTTATGAAAGCTGATGTGTGTTGGTACCTTAGAACGTGCATATTTGGGTTGTACATTTCCATTATGATTCGCTGGAAAATTCATGTCTACTCTTGTCACATGGTAAAACTTTTTTAACCATATATAAGGGGGGTAGAGGTGTTGAAGGCACACTAAGGCGCAGGCAGGCAGACGGCATAGGCGTCCCATGGGCTTAGTAGGCGCGCTGCGTGGGTGCTTTGTGGCATACATGGCTTGTCCGTGCTTCGCCCTTGGGTGTTTATAAAAACACGTCGGCGACGTCGATGGGTCGAGTGAGGCAAAGGCAGGCGGACGTCGAGGGCGTTCTCTGGGCTTTGTAGGCATGCTGCATAGGCGCTTGACGGCATGCATTGCTCGTGCGTGCTACGTTGTTGGGCATCTACAAAAACATGCAAGCGACGTTTGCAGGGCGGATGAGGCGAAAACATGCAGACGTCGAGGGCATCCTGTGGGCTTAAAAGGCGTGCTGCGTTGATCTTGACGGCATGCATGGCTCGTCTGTGCTACACCATTAGGCGTTTACAAAAACACGCCCGCGATGTCTGCGGGCGTTTGAGGCGGTGGCAGGCAGACGTCATGGGCGTCCTATGGGCTTAGTAGGCGTGCTGCGTGGGCGCTTGACGGCAGCATGGCTCGTCCGTGCTACGCCGTTGGGCGTCAACAAAAACATGCCTGCGACGTCTGCGGGGCAACTGAGGCGAAAGCAGATGGACGTCAAGGGCGTCCTGTGGGCTTAGTAGGCGTGCTGCGTGGGCGCTTGATAGCATGCATGGCTCGTCCGTGCTACGCAATTGGGCGCTTGCAAAAACATGCCAATGACGTCTGTAGGGCGATCAAGGCGGACGTCACGGGCGTCTTGTGGGCTTAGTAGGCGTGTTGCGTAGGCGCTTGATGGCATGCATGGCTCGTTCGTGCTATGCCATTGGGCGCTTACAAAAATATGGAAGCAACGTCTGCGGGACGAACGTGCGTAACCAAGGGAACTTCTCAAGATCGGCTTATAAAAGAGTTTGGTGTGGAAACGGCAGTGCTTTCGGGCGAGTGTTTAGTTCTAGAGATCCTGTTATGGCTAACTCTAGGCGTTGCACGCACAGGGCACGTAAGGCCATGTGCGGCCAGACGCTATGATGGACAGGGCGTGGACGGTTCCCCTGTGTGAACCTTGGTCTTCCTCCAACAATCTTTGCAGTGATTAAATTCTCAACTCCCTTGGGCAGGCGCGCAACGGCGGGTGCAGCATTGGCCTTGCAATCAAGGCATCGGCGTCGTCGCACGACATCTCATGTCGGGCGGCGGGGTGGATGTCGGGCGTGCATTGGTAGAGCTATTCACGTACGGCGCATGAGTGGTATTGGGCATGTGTGGTTAGGTTGGATCCCTGCTTCGAGCAGCGACGTCCTAAGTCAAATGACAATTCAGTGGCGGATGAAGCGCAATCTAGGCTGGTCGGATGTCGGATTCCTGTGCTGCATACCTAATGCCTAGGCATTGTGCACGTGCAAACGATCACAATTCTCCCCTCGCATCGCATGCGTGGGGTGAACCCAAATGGAAGCACTCAAGGAAGATAGGGAGGTTGGTGGATCCACATCACTTGACCGGGAAAGGGAGGCCAGAGTCGAGGCTCCTACGACACCTATGTTCAAAGGCGTCCGCGACGCACAGGAGGTGATGAATTTCCTATGACAATTGGAGAATTACTTCAAGTGTAATCTGGTGCGAAGTGATGTGAACAAGATCAACACTGTTGTGTTGTATCTTTCGTAGATGCCCTTCCAATGGTGGAGACGTAAAGAGTTTGACATCGAGAAGGGGACATGGACTATGAACACGTGGGAGAAATTCCGCGAGGATTTCAAGAAGGCGTTCTCCCTAACAACGTCATCTATGAGGCAAAGCGCAAGTTTAGGGAGTTAAAGCAAAAGGGGAGCATACACGCGATCGGCAACGTCGGGCGTGGCATGACATCAACGCCCTTGGACTGCACACATGGTCGGCAACGTCGAGCGTAGCATGACATCACCGCCATTGGACAGCACACACGGTCGGCAACGTCAGGCGTGGCATGACATCGCCGCCTTTGGACAACACACACGATCGAACGACGTCGGGCTTGGAATGCCATCATCACCTTTGGGATGCACACATGGTTGAACAACGTCACGCGTGACATGTCATCACCGCCTTGGGACAGCACACACGGTCGAACGACGTCGGGCGTCACATGCCATCATCGCCTTTGGGCAGCACACATGGTCGAACGACGTCGGGCGTGGCATCACATCACCGCCCTTGGACAGCATGAACGGTCAGCAACATCGGGCGTGGTATGATGACATCACCGCCCTTGGACAACACCTACGGTCGGCAACGTCGGGCATGGCATGACATCACCGCCCTTGGACTGCAGACACGGTCGACAACGTCGGGCGTGGCATGACATCACCGCCCTTGGACTGCACACACGGTCATCAACGTTGGGCATGGTATGACATCACTGCCCTTTGACTGCACACACGGTCGGCAACGTCAGGCGTGGCATGACATCACCGCCCTTGGACAGCACACACGGTCGGCAACGTCGGGCGTGGTATGACATCGCCGCCTTTGGACAGCACACACGGTCGGACGACGTCGGGCTTGGCATTCCGTCATCACCTTTGGGCAGCACACACGGTTGAGCGACGTCACGCGTGACATGCCATCACCGCCTTGGGACAGCACACACGGTCGAACAACGTCGGGCGTCACATGCCATCATCGCCTTTGGGCAGCACACACGGTCGAACGACGTTGGGCGTTGCATGCCATCATCGCCTTTGGGCAGCACACACGGTCGGACGATGTCAGGCATGGTATGAGATCACCGCCCTTGGACAGCAGGAATGGTCGGCAACGTCGGGCGTGGTATGATGACATCACCGCCCTTCGACAGCACACACAGTCGGCAATGTAGTGCGTCGCATGACATCACCGCCCTTGGACTGCACACACGATCGGCAACGTCGGGCGTGGCATGACATCAGCGCCTTTGGACAGCACACACGGTCTGCAACGTCGGGCGTGGCATGACATCACCGCCTTTGGACAGCACACACTCTCGAACGACGTCGGGCGTGGCATACTATCATCGCCTTTGGGCAGCACACACGATCGAACGACGTCGGGTGTGGCTTGCCATCATAGCCTTGGACGGCAAACACCGTCGAACAACGTCAGGCGTGGCATGCTATCATCGCCTTTGGGCAACACAAACGGTCGAACGATGTCGGGCGTGGCATGCCATCAAAGCCCTTGGACGGCAAACACGGTCGAACGACGTCGGGCGTGGCATGCCATCATCACCTTTAGGCAGCACAAATGGTCGAACGACGTCGGGCGTTGCATGCCATCATCGCTTTTGGGCTGCACACAAGGTCGAACGACATTGGGCGTGGCATGTTATCATCGCCTTTGGACTAGCTGACACAATCGGACGGTGTAAGGCGTGGCATCCCATCATCGCCCTTGGACGGCAAACATAGTCGAACGACATCGGGCGTGGCTTGCCCTCATCGCATTTCGGTAGGACACAGGATCGAACGACGTTAGGCGTGGCATGCCATCATAGCCCGTGGACGTCAAACACCATCGAACGACGTCAGCCGTGGCATGCCATCATCGCCTTGGGACAGCAAACACAGTCGAACGACGTCGGGCGTCACATTCCATCATCGCCATTGGGCAGCATACACGGTCGGACGATGTCGGGCGTGGCATGAAATCACCGCCCTTGGACAGCAAAAACGGTTGGCAACTTCGGGCGTTGTATGATGGCATCACCGCCCTTGGACAGCACACACAGTCGGCAACGTCGGGCGTGGCATGACATCACCGCCCTTGGACTGCACACACGGTCGGCAACGTCAGGAGTGGCATGACATCACCGCCCATGGACAGCACACACGGTCATCAAGGTTGGGCATGGTATGACATCAGTACCGTTGGACTAAAAACACGGTCGGCAACGTCGGGCGTGGCATGACATCCCCGCCGTTGGACAGCACACACGATCGGCAACGTCGGGCGTGGCATGACATCGCCGCCTTTGGATAGCACACACGCTCGGACGACGACGGGTGTGGCATGCCATCATCACCTTTGGACAGCACACACGGTCGAATGATGTCGGGCGTGGCATGCCATCATAGCCCTTGGACGGCAAACACGGCCAAATGACGTCAAGTGTGGCATGCAATCATCGCCTTTGGGCAGCCCAAACGGTCGAATGACGTCGGGCGTGGCATGCCATCATAGCCCTTGCATGGCAAACATGGTCGAATGACGTCACGCGTGACATGCCATCACCGCCTTGGGACAGCAAACACGGTCGAACGACGTCGGGCGTCACATGCCATCATCGACTTTGGGCAGCACGCACGGTCGGACCATGTCGGGCGTTGCATGACATCACCTCCCTTGGACAGCACGAAAAGTCGGCAACGTCGAGCGTGGTAGTATGACATCACCGCCCTTGGACAGCACACACGGTTGGCGACGTCGGGCGTGGCATAAAATCAACGCCCTTGGAAAGCACACATGGTCGGCAAAATCGAGCATAGCATGACATCACCGCCCTTGGACAGCACACACGGTCATCAACGTTGGGCATGGTATGACATCAATGCCCTTGGACTGCACACACGGTCGGCAACATCGGGCGTGGCTTGACATCACCGCCCTTGGAAAGCACACACGGTCGGCAACGTCGGGCATGGCATGACATCGCCGTCTTTGGACAGCACACACGCTCGGTCGACGACGGGCATGGCATGCCATCATCGCCTTTAAGAAGCACACAATTTCGAACGACGTCGGGTGTGGCTTGCCATCATAGCCCTTGGACGGCAAACACCATCGAACGACGTCAGGCGTGGCATGCCATCATCGCCTTTGGGCAACACAAACGATCGAACGATGTTGAGCGTGGCATGCTATCAAAGCCCTTGGACGGCAAACACGGTCGACGACGTCAGGTGCGACATGCCATCACCACCATTGGACAACACACACGGTCGAACGACGACGGGCGTGGCATGCCATCATCATATTTGGGGGAGCACAAATGATCGAATGACGTCGGGCGTTGCATGCCATCATTGCTTTTGGTCAGCACGCACGGTCAAACGACGTCGAGCATAACATGCCATCATCTCCTTTGGACTAGCCTACACAGTCGGATGGCGTCGGGTGTGGCATGCCATCATTGCCCTTGGAGGAAAATATGGTCGAACGATGTCGGTCGTGGCATGCCATCATCACCTTTGGGCAGCACAGACGGTTGGATGGCGTCGGCCGTTGCATGCCATCATCGCCTTTTGCCAGCACACACAGTCGAACAACGTCGGGTGTGGCATGCCGTCATCGCCTTTGGGAAGCACACACGGTCGAACGAAGTCAGGTGTGGCATGCCATCATTGCCTATGGGCAGTACAAACGGTCGAACGACGTCGGGCGTGGCATGCCATCATAGCCCTTGGACGGCAAACACGATCGAACGACGTCATGTGTGGCATGCCATCATCGCCAATGGGCAGCACAAACGGTCGAACGACGTAGGACGTGGCATTCCATCATAGCCCTTGGACGGCAAACACGGTCCAAAGACGTCAGGCGTGACATGCCATCACCACCTTTGGACAACACACATGGTTGAACGACTTCGGGCGTGGCATGCCATCATCACCTTTAGGCAGCACACACGGTCGGCAACGTCGGGCGTGGAATGACATCACCGCCCTTGGACAGCTCACACGGTCGGCAACGTCGGGCGTGGCATGATGACATCATCGCCCTTGGACTACACACACGGTCGGCAACATCAGGCGTGACATGACATCACCGCCCTTGGACAGCATATTCTGTCGGCAACGTAGGGCGTGGCATGACATTACCGCCCTAGGACTGCAAACACTGTCGGCAATGTCGGGCGTGTCATGAGATCTCCGCCCTTGGACAGCACACACGGTCGGCAACGTCGGGCGTGGCATGACATCACCACCTTTGGACGGCACACACGGTCGGAGGACGTCGGGCATGGCATGCCATCATATCCCTTTGACAGAAAACACGGTCGAATGACGTCAAGCGTGACATGGCATCACCGCCTTTGGTAAGCACACACGGTCGAACGTCGTCGGGCGTGGCATGCCATCATATACTTTGGGCAGCACACATGCTCGAACGACGTCGGGCGTGGCATTCCATCATCGCCTTTGGGCTGCACATATGCTAGAACGAAGTCGGGCGTGGCATGCCATCATCACCTTTGTACTAGCTGACACAGTAGGACGGCGTCAGAATCGCCCTTGGACGGCAAAAACGGTCGAAGGACGTCTGGCGTGGCATGCCATCATCGCCTTTGGGCAGCACAAACGGTCAAATAGCGTCGGGCGTGGCATGCCATCATCGCCTTTGGGCAGCACAAACCGTCGAACAACGTCGGGCGTGGCATGCCATCATCGCCTTTTGGCAGAACACACGGTCAAACAACATCGAGCGTAGCATGCCATTATCGCCATTGGGAAGCACTCACGGTCGAACGACGTCGGACGTGGCGATGATGGCGACGTAGGACGTGGCATTCCATCATCGCCTTTGGGCAGCACACATGGTCGAACGACGTCGGGCGTGGCATGCCATCATCACCTTTGGACTAGCAAACACAGTCAGACGGCGCTGGACGTGGCATGCCGTCATCGCCCTTGGACAGCAAACACGATCGAACGACGTCAGGCGTTGCATGCCATCATCGCCTTTTGGCAGCACAGACAGTCGCACGGCGTCGGGCGTGGCATGTCATCATCGCCCTTGGGCAGCACAGACGGTCAGACGACGTCGGGAGTCGCATGCCATCATCGCCCTTGGACATCACAGACGGTCAGCCGTCGTCGGGTGTGGCATGCAATCACAGCCCTTGGACAGCACAGACTGTCGGACGACGTCGGGTGTGGCATGCCATAATCGCCTTTGGACAACACAAATGGTCGGCCGTCGTCGGGCGCGGCATGCCATCATATCCCTTGGACAGCACACACGGTCGGACGATGTCAGGCGTGGCATGCCATCATCGCCCTTCGGCAGCATAGACGGTCGAACGGCGTCGGGAGTCGCATGCCATCATCTCCCTTGGACAGCACAGACGGTCGGCCGTCGTCGGGCGTGGCAAGCCATCATAGCCCTTGGACAGCACACACGGTCGGACGGCATCGGGCGTGACATGCCACAATCGCCCTTTGACTAGCACAGACAGTCGGTCGTCGTCGAATGTGCCTGCATGCAACGGTCGACCGTGGCCTGCCCGCATCGGTCGTGGCTTTTGTGACATTGTTCGAGTTCTAAACAAAACATGTGAATGTTTATGTCGTACATAAATACAAGTATTTTGAAACAACCTCCATGCATAACAAACATATTCATCTACTTTCCATTATCTATTCTCTAACGTGTCTTCCTAACGTGGCTCTTTCGCATAATTTTCATTACTTTTACGGTTCGTATGATATTGAAACATCTTTTATTTAAGCAAATATACATCTTATCATTAATTTAACATGTTTAGAAGTGTTTTCGAGCATTTCCACATTTTTCTGACTTTTAATCATTATTTTATAATTTATTTTTATGCTTTTTTTTTTTTTACGTCTCCTTTTAAAAATAAAATTTAGTAAATTTTTTATTTTAAGGTTCATATATTTATATGTGAATTTTTGAGTTGATTTCATATTTTTTTCGATATTTTCGCTATTTTTTTTATTTATTTATTACTAATTTTTTTTAATTTTAAAAAAAAAATTTAAAATTGAAAAACATTTATACATATATATATATATTAAAGTCATTTATGAAAGCTGATGTGTGTTGGTACCTTAGAACGTGCATATTTGGGTTGTACATTTCCATTATGATTCGCTGGAAAATCCATGTCTACTCCTGTCACATGGTAAAACTTTTTTAAGCATATAAGGGGGTAGAGGTGTTGGAGGCACACTAAGGCGCAGGCAGGCAGACGACATAGGCGTCCCATGGGCTTAGTAGGCGTGCTGCGTGGGTGCTTGATGGCATGCATGGCTTGTCCGTGCTTCGCCGTTGGGCGTTTATAAAAACACGTCGGCGACGTCGATGGGTCGAGTGAGGCAAAGGCAGGCGGACGTCGAGGGCGTCCTGTGGGCTTAGTAGGCATGCTGCGTAGGCGCTTGACGGCATGCATGGCTCGTCCGTGCTACGTCGTTGGGCGTCTACAAAAACATGCTAGCGACGTTTGCGGGGCGGCTGAGGCAAAGACAGGTGGACGTCGAGGGCGTCCTGTGGGCTTAGTAGGCGTGCTGCGTGGATCTTGACGGCATGCATGGCTCGTCCGTGCTACGCCGTTGGGCATTAACAAAATAACGCCGCGACGTCTGCAGGGCGTTTGAGGCGATAGCAGGCGGACGTCATGGGCGTCCTGTGGGCTTAGTAGGTGTGCTGCGTGGGTGCTTGACGGCAGCATGGCTCATCCGTGCTACGTCGTTGGGCGTCAACAAAAACATTCCAGCGACGTCTGCGGGGCAACTGAGGCGAAAGCAGGCGGATGTCAAGGGCGTCTTGTGGGCTTAGTTTGCGAGCAGCATGGGCACTTGATGGCATGCATGGCTCGTCCGTGCTACGCTGTTGGGCGCTTGCAAAAAGATGCGGACGACGTCTGTGGCGCGACCGAGTCATTATAAGGCGGATGTCATGGGTATCGTGTGGGCTTAGTAAGCGTGCTGCATGGGCGCTTGATGGCATGCATGGCTCCGTGTTGCTATGCCATTGGGCGCTTACAAAAACACGGTAGTAGCGTTTGCGGGACGAACGTGCGCCGCCGAGGGAAATTCAAAAGATTGGTTCATAATAGAGTTTGGGGTGGAAACGGCAGTGCTTTCGGGCGAGTTTTTAGTTCTAGAGCTCCTGTTACGGCTAAGTCTAGACGTTGCACGCACGGGGCACGTAAGGCCATGTGCGGCCAGACGTTATGATGGACCGGGCGTGGGCGGTTACCCTGTGTGAAACTTGGTGTTACTCCTACAATCTTTGCAGTGATTAAATTCTCAACTCCCTTGGGCAGGCGCGCAACGGCGGGTGCAGCATTGGCCTAGCAAAAAAGGCATCAGCGTCGTCGCACGACATCTCATGTCGGGCAGCGGGGTGGATGTCAGGCGTGCATTGGTAGATATATTCATGTACATTGCATGAGTGGTATTGGGCATGTGTGGTTAAGTTGGATCCCTGCTTCGAGCAGCGACGTCCTAACTCGCATGACAATTCAGTGGCGGATGAAGCGCAATCTAGGCTGGTCGGATGTCGGATTCCTGTGCTGCATACCTAATGCCTAGGCATTGTGCACGTGCAAACGGTCGCCTTTCGCCCCTCGCATCCCATGCACCGGGTGAACCCAAACGGAAGAACTCAATGAAGATAGGGAGGTTGGTGGATCCACATCACTTGACCGGGAAAGGGAGGCCAGAGTCGAGGCTCCAAGGCCACCTATGTTCAAAGGCGTCCGCGACGCACAGGAGGTTAAGAATTTCCTATGGCACTTGGAGAATTACTTCAAGTGTAATCAGGTGCGAAGTGATGTGTACAAGATAAAAATTGTTGTGTTGTATCTTTCGTATATGCCCATGCTATGGTGGAGGCGTAAAAAGTTCGACATCAAGAAGGGGACATGCACTATGAACACGTGGGCGAAATTCCGTGAGGAGTTCAAGAAGGCGTTCTCCCTAACAACGTCATCTATGAGGCAAAGCGCAAGTTTAGGGAGTTAAAGAAAAAGGGGAGCATACGCGCGGTCGGCAACGTCGTGCGTGGCATGACATCACCGCCCTTGGACTGCACACACGGTCGACAACGTCGGGCGTGGCATGACATCACCGCCCTTGGACTGCACACACGGTCATCAACGTTAGGCATGGTATGACATCACTGCCCTTTGAATGCACACACGGTCGGACGACGTCGGGCTTGGCATGCCATCATCACCTTTAGGCAGCACAAACAGTCGAACGACATCGTGCGTGGCATGACATCACCGCCCTTGGACAGCAAACACGGTCGAATGACGTCGGGCGTGACATGCTATCACCACTTTTGGACAGCACACACGGTCGAACGACGTCGGGCGTGGCATGCCATCATCGACTTTGGGCAGCACACACGCTCGAACGATGTCGGGCGTGGCATGCCATCATCACCTTTGGACTAGCGGACACAGTAGGTTAGCGTCGGAATCTCCCTTGGACGGCAAAAACAGTCAAACGACGTCGGGCGTGGCATGACATCATCGCGTTTGGGCAGCACAGACGTTCAAACAGCGTCGGGCGTGGCATGCCATCATCGCCTTTGGGCAGCGTACATCGTCGAACGACGTCGGGTGTGGCATGCCATCATCGCCTTTAAGCAGCACACACGGTCGAACAACATCGGGCATAGCATGCCATCATCGCCTTTGGGAAGCACTCACGGTCGAACGACGTCGGACGTTGGGCGTGGCATGCCATCATCGCCTTTGGACTAGTTGACATAGTCGGACGGCGTTGGGCGTGGCATGCCATCATCGCCCTTGGACGGCAAACACGGTCGAACGACATCAGGCTTGGCATACCATCATCGCCTTTAGGCAGCACAGACAGTCGAACGGCGTCAGGCGTGGCATGCCATCATCGCCCTTGGGCAGCACAGACGGTCGGACGGCATCGGGAGTCGCATGCCATCATCGCCCTTGGACAGCACAGACGGTCTGCCGTCGTCGGGTGTGGCATGCCATCATAGCCCTACGGCAGCACAGACTATCGGACGGCGTCGGGTGTGGCATGCCATCATCATCTTTGGATAACACAAATGGTTGGCCGTCGTCGGGCGTTGCATGCCATCATATCCCTTAGACAGCACACACGGTCGGACGATGTCGCGCGTGGAATGCCATCATCGCCCTTCGGCAGCACAGACGGTCGGAAGGCGTCGGGAGTCGCATACCATCATCACCCTTGGACAGCACAGAAAGTCGACCGTCGTCAGGCGTGGCATGCCATCATAGCCCTTGGACAGCACACACGGTTGGACCGCAACGGGCGTGGCATGCCATCATCGCCGTTGGACCAGCACAGACGGTCGGCCGTCGTCGGGTGTGGCATGCCATCATAGCCCTTGGGTATCACAAACGGTCGACCATCGTCGGACGTGCCTGCACGCAACGGTCGGCCGTGGCCTGCCTGCATCGGTCGTGGCTTGTGCGACATTGTTCAAGCTCTAAACTAAACATGACGATGTTCATGTCGTACATAAATACAAGGATTTTGAAACAACCTCCATGCATAACAAACATATTCATCTACTTTCCATTATCTATTCTCTAACGTTTCCGCCTAACGTGGCTCTTTCGCATCATTTTCATTACTTTTACGGTTCGTATGATATTGAAACATCTTTTATTTATGCAAATATACATCTTATCATTAAATTAACATGTTTAGAATTGCTTTCGAGCATTTCCATATTTTTCTGACTTTTAATCATCATTTTATAATTTATTTTTACACTTTTTTATTTTTTACGTCTCTTTTAAAAAATAAAATTTAATAAATTTTTTATTTTAAGGTTCCTATATTTATTTGTGAATTTTCGGAGTTCATTTCATGTTTTTTTAATATTTTCCTTATTATTTATTGATTTATTACTATTTTTTTGGATTTTTCAAAAAAAAAAATAAAAGAAAATGTTTAAAAATATTTTTATATATATATTAAAGTCATTTATGAAAGCTGATGTGTGTTGGTAACTTAGAACGTGCATATTTGGGTTGTACATTTCCATTATGATTCGCTGGAAAATTCATGTCTACTCTTGTCACATGGTAAAACTTTTTTAACCATATATAAGGGGGGTAGAGGTGTTGAAGGCACACTAAGGCGCAGGCAGGCAGACGGCATAGGCGTCCCATGGGCTTAGTAGGCGCGCTGCGTGGGTGCTTGATGGCATGCATTGCTTGTCCGTGCTTCGCCCTTGGGTGTTTATAAAAACACGTCGGCGACATCGATGGGTCGAGTGAGGCAAAGGCAGGCAAACGTCGAGGGCGTTCTCTGGGCTTTGTAGGCATGCTGCGTAGGCGCTTGACGGCATGCATTGCTCGTCCGTGCTACGTTGTTGGGCATCTACAAAAACATGCAAGCGACGTTTGCAGGGCGGCTGAGGCGAAGACATGCAGACGTCGAGGGCATCCTGTGGGCTTAGAAGGCGTGCTGCGTTGATCTTGACGGCATGCATGGCTCGTCTGTGCTACACCATTAGGCGTTTACAAAAACACGCCCGCGATGTCTGCGGGCGTTTGAGGCGGTGGCAGGCAGACGTCATGGGCGTCCTATGGGCTTAGTAGGCGTGCTGCGTGGGCGCTTGACGACAGCATGGCTCGTCCGTGCTACGCCGTTGGGCGTCAACAAAAACATGCCAGCGACGTCTGCGGGGCAACTGAGGCGAAAGCAGATGGACGTCAAGGGCGTCCTGTGGGCTTAGTAGGCGTGCTGCGTGGGCGCTTGATAGCATGCATGGCTCGTCCGTGCTACGCAATTGGGCGCTTGCAAAAACATGCCGATGACGTCTGCAGGGCGATCAAGGCGAACGTCACGGGCGTCTTGTGGGCTTAGTAGGCGTACTGCGTAGGCGCTTGATGGCATGCATGGCTCGTTCGTGCTATGCCATTGGGCGCTTACAAAAACATGGAAGCAACGTCTGCGGGACGAACGTGCGTAACCAAGGGAACTTCTCAAGATCGGCTTATAAAAGAGTTTGGTGTGGAAACGGCAGTGCTTTCGGGCGAGTGTTTAGTTCTAGAGATCCTGTTATGGCTAACTCTAGGCGTTGCACGCACAGGGCACGTAAGGCCATGTGCGGCCAGACGCTATGATGGACAGGGCGTGGGCGGTTCCCCTGTGTGAACCTTGGTCTTCCTCCAACAATCTTTGCAGTGATTAAATTCTCAACTCCCTTGGGCAGGCGCGCAACGGCGGGTGCAGCATTGGCCTTGCAATGAAGGCATCGGCGTCGTCGCACGACATCTCATGTCGGGCGGCGGGGTGGATTTCGGGCGTGCATTGGTAGAGCTATTCACGTACGGCGCATGAGTGGTATTGGGCATGTGTGGTTAGGTTGGATCCCTGCTTCGAGCAGCGACGTCCTAACTCGCAGGCCAATTCGGTGGCGGATGAAGCGCAATCTAGGCTGGTCGCATGTCGGATTCCTGTATGCATACCTAATGCCTAGGCATTGTGCACGTGCAAACGATCACAATTCTCCCCTCGCATTGCATGCGTGGGGTGAACCCAAATGGAAGCACTGAAGGAAGATAGGGAGGTTGGTGGATCCACATCACTTGACCTGGAAAGGGAGGCCAGAGTCGAGGCTCCTAGGACACCTATGTTCAAAGGCGTCCGCGACGCAAAGGAGGTGATGAATTTCCTATGACAATTGGAGAATTACTTCAAGTGTAATCTGGTGAGAAGTGATGTGAACAAGATCAACACTGTTGTGTTGTATCTTTCGTAGATGCCCTTCCAATGGTGGAGGCGTAAAGAGTTTTACATCGAAAGGGGACATGGACTATGAACACGTGGGAGAAATTCCGCGAGGATTTCAAGAAGGCGTTCTCC
This sequence comes from Solanum chmielewskii, assembly GCA_027704785.1. Taxonomy (NCBI): domain Eukaryota; kingdom Viridiplantae; phylum Streptophyta; class Magnoliopsida; order Solanales; family Solanaceae; genus Solanum; species Solanum chmielewskii. The sequence goes on from JAKWIX010000066.1 coordinate 35,294, forward strand.
CTAACAACGTCATCTATGAGGCAAAGCGCAAGTTTAGGGAGTTAAAGTAAAAGGGGAGCATACACGCGGTCGGCAACGTCCGGCGTGGCATGACATCAATGCCCTTGGACTGCACACATGGTCGGCAACGTCGGGCGTAGCATGACATCACCGCCGTTGGACAGCACACACGGTCGGCAACGTCATGCGTGGCATCACATCGCCGCCTTTGGACAACACACACGGTCGGACGACGTCGGGCTTGGAATGCCATCATCACCATTGGGATGCCACACGGTTGAACAACGTCACGCGTGACATGTCATCACCGCCTTGGGACAGCACACACGGTCGAACGACGTCGGGCGTCACATGCCATCATCGCCTTTGGGCAGCACACATGGTCGAACGACGTCGGGCGTGGCATCACATCACCGCCCTTGGACAGCATGAACGGTCAGCAACATCGGGCGTGGTATGATGACATCACCGCCCTTGGACAACACCTACGGTCGGCAACGTCGGGCGTGGCATGACATCACCGCCCTTGGACTGCACACACGGTCGACAACGTCGGGCGTGGCATGACATCACCGCCCTTGGACTGCACACACGGTCATCAACGTTGGGCATGGTATGACATCACTGCCCTTTGACTGCACACACGGTCGGCAACGTCAGGCGTGGCATGACATCACCGCCCTTGGACAGCACACACGGTCGGCAACGTCGGGTGTGGCATGACATCACCGCCCTTGGACAGCACGCACGGTCGGCAACGTCAGGCGTGGCATGACATCGCCGCCTTTGGACAGCACACACGCTCGGACGACGTCACGCGTGGCATGCCATCATCGCCTTCGGGCAGCACACACGGTCGAACGACGTCGGGTGTGGCTTGTCATCATAGCCCTTGGACGACAAACACCGTCGAACGACGTCAGGCGTGGCATGCCATTATCGCCTTTGGGCAACACAATCGGTCGAACGATGTCGGGCGTGGCATGCCATCAAAGCCCTTGGATTGCAAACACGGTCGAACGACGTCAGGCGTGACATGCCATCACCAACTTTGGGCAGCACGCACGGTCGAATGACGTCGGGCGTGGCTTGTCATCATGCCTTTGGGCAGAACAAA